>JAYJKW010000125.1:180000-205000 GCA_035084275.1 Hydrolagus colliei | reverse complement strand
TCAATAAATCCGTCACTTATTGTGTCTTCCTCAATGATGGTACAGAGTTTAATGTGTGACAGGGAGCCAGTGGACACTGGCGAGGGCTGGTTTGGCTGGTATTCTGTGAAGCTCTTTGACACACCTTCTAGAACACGTGAAAAGCCTCTATATCAAATGCCAGTATTATTATAATTACTATTATTCTCATGTCAAGTGTATTGAGTGTGTGATTGTCAGAGACGATTATGTACATGTGTGTGTGGGGTGGTGGGTGTGTTTGGGGGGGTATGAGTGTGAGCGTATCACATACCCGGCTGATCACGGTGACGGATTTCCGTGTATAATTTTCTCTGTCCCAAGAACTAAACTAACAATGTTGGCTGACTGCCGACTGCTTCTCACTCTCTCTCTCTCTCGGTGTTATTGTTTCTGTATAAAATGTCTGGTGATTTGCAAGTGGGGGTAGGAGAGAGATAGTGTGTGTGAGGGAGACAGAGAGAGGGAGAGAGAATGGGTTGGGAAAGAGTGGGCGAGAGATGAAGAGAACATGTGTGAGAGTCAGAGACAGAGCGTGAAAGCGTGTGTAAGAAAGAGGGAGGCTGGAGAGCGAGAGAAAGAGAGAGAGACAGTGGGAGAGAAGTGTGTTGGACCAGAGAGAGACAGAGACAGTATGTGTAGTGAAAACTTAGGCTAGTTTCCTTACTCCGCATGCACACATAGACACACACACAATCACACATACAGACACACAGACACACTCAAGCTTCTAATAATAATCCCTCAAGACAATAATAACAATTTTGTCACTTCAATCACAACTGTTCTTATGATTTATTATGATATTTCTCTATGTGTCTGTCTGCCTGTATCGCTCCCTATTTGTGTGTGTGTGTGTGTGTGTGTGTGTATCCCTCCCGCAATCCCTCCACCCACCTCGCTCCCTTCCCTTGCCTCCTTCACAACACATCTCAAGATACGGCGTATTCAACGGCACATTTGATCACCTGCTTCCCCTGCCATCGCTCTCCCCTGTCCTGAATCCTGACTCCCCAACCCCCCCACCACCAGCTCAGCTCCAAAATATTGATCCTCCAGCGCCTTGGGACGTCCTACCGATGTGAAGCGCGCTATACACATTTATAGTTGTGGTTGGGATGTGCGCCAGAATGCTGCCCTCAATGTCGGCTCTATGTAAATGTAAGGTTTTGTAGTTGATGGCAGCTCAGCTGGTTCATCAGCACGGCCTGGGTGGGCAGCCCAGTCACACGGGGGGGGGGGGGGGGGGGGGGGGGGAATGCAGGAAACCCTCCCACTCAGCTCCTGTTAATCTTTCAGCCAACCCCCTGACTCACAAGCCAGGATGGCGAGTCCTGGCTGGACAAGCGGCAGGGAAGCTCGGCCAGAATAGTGATGCGGTTTGACAACTCACCCAGCCCCGACTGACAGTCCCTCTGTCACACTGACCCATGTGATGGAATGTGAGCTGAAAGGTGGTGGGAGTGGAAGTGTGAGGGGGTATGAGTGTGAGGGTGATGTGAGTGTGAATTTGAGGAGGAGTGAGAGTGAGATGCGTGTGAGGGGTGTGTGTGCGATGGGGTGTGATTGTAAAGGGGTGGGAGTGTGAGGGGGGGTGATTGTGAGGGACAGTAAGTGTGAGTGTGTGTGAGCACGTGTGAATGTGAGTGTGAATGTGAGGGTGTTTGAGTGAGTGTGAGTGTGTGTGTGAGCAGGTGTGAGGGTGTGTGTGTGAGCAGGTGTGAGTGTGAGGGGTGTGTGTGTGAGCAGGTGTGAGTGTGAGGGTGTGTGTGTGTGAGCAGGTGTGAGGGTGTGTGTGTGAGCAGGTGTGAGTGTGAGGGTGTGTGTGTGAGCAGGTGTGAGTGTGAGGGTGTGTGTATGTGAGCAGGTGTGAGTGTGAGGGTGTGTGTGTGTGCAGGTGTGAGGGTGTGTGTGTGAGCAGGTGTGAGGGTGTGTGTGTGTGAGCAGGTGTGAGTGTGAGGGTCTGTGTGTGTGAGCAGGTGTGAGTGTGAGGGTCTGTGTGTGTGAGCAGGTGTGAGTGTGAGGGGTGTGTGTGAGCAGGTGTGAGTGTGAGGGTGTGTGTGTGAGAGCAGGTGTGAGGGTGTGTGTGTGTGAGCAGGTGTGAGTGTGAGGGTCTGTGTGTGTGAGCAGGTGTGAGGGGTGTGTGTGTGTGAGCAGGTGTGAGTGTGAGGGGTGTGTGTGTGTGAGCAGGTGTGAGTGTGAGGGGGGGGTGAGTGTGTGTGAGCAGGTGTGTGTGTGAGCAGGTATGATTGTGAGTGTGAGCGGTGTGAGTGTGTGTGTGAGCAGGTGTGTGTGTGAGTGTGAGGGGGGGGTGAGTGTGAGTGTGAGGGGAGGGTTGATGGGGATGGACTGACTGATGGGTTACTGGCCGGGGAGGCTGGTTGGTTGGTGTGAGTTAATGAGGTGGCTGGTGATGGAGACTGACTGACTGACTCTCACGTTGCCCTCTGGTGTGGAGCCTGTAGCTCAGGGGTGACAGCCCTCGCCTGGCGAGCCGCAGACCCGGGTTCCATTCCCGGCCTCACCTCGAGCCGAGTCTCCTCCTCCACCCGCCTGACACACACAACAACAACAACAACAACAACAACAGCAATAATAAAATGCCCCCCCCCCCCCCCCGGCTGTTTGTGGGGGAGGCTGCCGGGCACCATCGGCTGCCGCGTTTCACCCACAAAACACACAGTCACTTCACCGGACATTGAGTCCCGTGAGGAGATTCCAGGTGAGGAGAGGACGGGACAAAACGCCCGGAAAATGGCGGATTATTATCCCTGTTATTGTGGCTCTCACTGCGTCTCTCTCTCTCTCTCTCTGTGTTTCTCTCAGTCGCTCTCCCGCAAAACACACAGTCACTACACTGTGACCCTCCAACACAGTCACTAAACTGTGACCCCCCTAAACACACAGTCACTACACTGTGACCCTCCAACACAGTCACTTCACTGTGACCCTCCCACACAGTCACTACACTGTGACCGTCAAACACAGTCACTAACCCGTGACACTCCAACACACAGTCACTACACTGTGACCCTGCTAAGCACACAGTCACTACACTGTGACCCTCCTAAGCACAGTCACTACACTGTGACACTCCTAAGCACATAGTCACTACACTGTGACGCTCCAGCACAGTCACTAAACCGTGACTCTCCTAAACACAAAGTCACTAAACCGTGACTCCCCTAAACGCACAGTCACTACACTGTGACCCTCAAACATAGTGACTACACTGTGACCCTCAAACATAGTCACTACACCGTGACTCCCCTAAACACACAGTCACTACACTTAGTCTCTCTCTGTCACTAATGTCGTTGTTATTATATTATTATTCAATGTGAAGCCTCTGTGACCTCAGAGACTTTCGGCTGCAAAATTAAACAGCCGTTGGCTGCGCGCGCAGCTCCAACCGTAGCCTCCCCGAGCGCTGGCAGTTTGGCGCTTTTCACTGGTTACCTGGGAGACGGGGGGTTGCGTCTCTCTCTCTCTGTCAATCACTCGTTACCTAGGAGACGGGGGTGTCTCTCTTTGCGTCTCTCTCCTGTCAATCACTGGTTACCTGGGAGACAGTGACGCGAAGGCTAACGCGTCATCAAACCGGGTCACGTCACGTGCTGAACGTCCACAATGGCGGCGGCGGAGACACAGGAGAAGGTGCGCGGTGTCTGTGTACAGCCCGGACTGGGGAGAGACACACACAGAGAGAGAGAGAGAGAGAGAGACTGAGTGTGTGACAGACTGAGTGACTGAGAGAGACACTGAGAGTCTGAGCCAGTGTGAGAGACTGAGAGAGGGAGAGGGAGAAAGAGTGTGAGACTGAGAGAGAGACAGAGAGAGACTGAGAGAGGGAGAGAGAGTGTGAGAGACTGAGATAGGGAGAGAGAGTGTGAGAGACAGAGAGAGACTGAGAGAGGGAGAGAGAGTGTGAGAGACAGAGAGAGACTGAGAGAGGGAGAGAGAGTGTGAGAGACTGAGAGAGGGAGAGAGAGAGTGTGAGAGACAGAGAGACTGAGAGAGAGAGAGTGTGAGAGACAGAGAGAGGGAGAGAGACTGAGAGAGGGAGAGAGTGTGAGAGACAGAGAGAGGGAGAGAGAGAGTGTGAGAGACAGAGAGAGGGAGAGAGAGTGTGAGAGACTGAGAGAGGGAGAGAGTGTGAGAGACAGAGAGAGGGAGAGAGAGAGTGTGAGAGACAGAGAGAGGGAGAGAGAGTGTGAGAGACAGAGAGAGACTGAGAGAGGGAGAGAGAGTGTGTGAGACAGAGAGAGAGACTGAGAGAGGGAGAGAGAGTGTGATAGACTGAGAGAGGGAGAGAGAGTGGGAGGGAGTGAGAGAGAGACTGAGTGAGTGTGAGGGACTGAGAGAGAGAGACTGAGCTAGTGTGAGGGACTGAGCGAGTGTGTGAGAGACAGGGAGAGACAGAGTGTGAGAGGGTGTGAGGGGCAGACCCCAGGGGGCAGTGAAGGGGCCACAGGAACTGTTCCCAGCTCGACTCATCACTAAACGCTGCTGGTGAGAGACACACAGAGAAAGTGTGTGAGAGACACTGAGAGAGAGAGAGAGAGAGAGGGAGAGAAACACTGAGTGTGTAACAGAGTGGCTGTGAGCCAGGGAGAGAGACTGAGAGTCTGAGCCAGTGTGAGACTGAGCCAGTGTGAGAGAGGCTGAGAGAGAGAGGGTGTGTGAGAGAGACTGAGAGAGGAAAGACTGAGAGACTGAGCAAGTGAGTGTGAGTGACATTAAGCAAGTGTGAGAGATTGAGTGAATGTGAGAGAGAGTGGGAGAGTGGGAGAGACTGAGAGAGTGGGAGGGACTGAGAGAGTGTGTGAGACAGTGAGAGACAAGAGTGTGAGAAGGTGTGAAGGGGTAGGATCCAGGGGCTACAGGAAATGTTCCGAGCTCGACTGGTCACCAAACCCGCTACTAGTGAGAGACTGAGTGAGAGTGAGAGAGAGGGAGAGAGAGACAGAGAGGGACAGAGAGAGACTGAGCAAGTGTGAGAGACACTGAGTGAGAGACTGAGAAATGAGAGATTTGGGTGAGTGTGAGAGACTGAGCGAGTGTGTGAGAGACGGAGAGAGAGACTCAGTGAGTCTCCACTCCTCTGCCCCCCCCTGCCTCTCTAACCCCCTGTATCCCCAAAACAGCACCCGTTGCCTTTGCTCTGGTTCTGGTCTCGTTGTCCCCGAATCCTCCGCTCCACCTCCGGCGGCCGTGGCTTCAGCCACTACGCCCCGAAGCTCTGGAACTCCCTTCCTCACTCCCTTCGTCTTGTTCCCTCTCTTCCTAGTTTCAGGTCTCGGCTAAAGACCTTTCTGTTCAACCGAGCCTTCGGTCACCTTTCTCCCCCTCCCCCTGGCTCAGGCCCAGGATCTGTTGTTGTGAAACTCTCTGCGGCACTATCTGGTGTGGAGGGCGCTGTATAAATCAAAGTTTTTGTTGTTTCTACAGCCTGTGATACACACACAGAGTGAGAGAATGTGTATGAGGGAGACCTACAATCTGAGATACACTCACAGAGAGAGAGACCTCTACATCACGAGATATGCAGAGAGAGAGAGAAGGTAAGAGAGAGAGAGAAAGAGCGAAGGTAAGAGAGTGTGAATGTAAGAGAGAGCGAGAACTGTCTATAGCCTGTGATACACTCACACAGAGAGAGATATGAGAGTGAAAAACCTGTGATATACTCACACAGAGAGAGAGGTGAGAGAGACCTGTCTACAGCCTGTGAGACACTCACACAGGGAGGGACACCCATACACATTCACAGGCCTTACACACAGAGAGAGTGGTGTGGGGGAGACACATACACATAGAGAGAGAGAAGTAGGGAGGCACACATATACACTCGCAGGCCTCATGTACAAAGAGTCACACACACACACACACACACACAGGGCTGTGCACACAGAGAGAGACACACACACATACAGAGAGAGACACATACAGAGAGAGACACACATATGTACTTACAGGTCTCTGTGTCTGACTATCTTTCACACTCACATGCCTCAGTCTGTGTTCATCAGAAATCACAGACTCACATATAGTCTATGTCTCTCACACACTCACTGAGGGAAAGAGAGACAGAGACAGACAAACACATACACATTGAGACAGTGTGAGATAAACACATATAGAGACACTGAGATACATACACCATCTCTCTCTGACCACACACTATGTGAGTCTCTGGTCATCTGAAATGACACACACATGCAGACATACACACACACATATTTGACACTCACACATATACATTGGCCTCTCTGTGTCTCTATGAGACATACATGCGCTATGAATTACATGCAGAAAGAGACACACACAGAGAGAGAGACATATGTCCATACACAGAAATATGTTGTAACCCTTCTCTCTGTCTCAGTGTGTGTATATTTCTGAGACGCTAACATAAATACACAGAGAAACACTGACATCCTCGCTAGACTGAGAGACACTCACACAGAGACACTCACACGGGCCTCTGTGTCTGACTCTGTGTCTCTGGGACACACAAACACACTGAGAGAGACATACACACACTGGCCTCTGTGTTTGTCTCTCACATACAGGCCCTCTGTCTCTGGGCATCAGAAATCACAGATTACACTGGACTTGGACTGATTCTCAAACACACACACACAGAAACACTGTAACCCCCTCTCTCTGTGTTGCACTGTGTCTGATAATAATAAACCTTTAATTTGATATCATGCCTTGTCTCGTCTTTGAGACATCTCAAAGCGCTTCACACGATACACCATCAAGTAAAGTGACTGTACACGTCGTGAGCAAAATACGGCAGGCAATGTGTCTTGTCTGTGTGGTGTGTGTGTGTATGTTAGAGTGAGTGTGTGTATGTGAGATTGTGTGTGTGTGAGTAAGTGACTGTATGTGAGTGACTGACAGTATGTAAGTGAGTGACTGTATGTGAGTGAGTGATTGTGTGGGTGTGCAATTAGCTAGTGAGAGGACCTGGGTTAGATTCCCAGCTGGTTCAATGTAAATGTTGGGCAATTTTTCTGCCTTCACGCACCTCTATTTCCCAGCAGTAACACTACTAGTAATAGTACTAGTGCTTTTCAAGCGCTAATCATGCCTTTAATCATGTCCTCTAGATGCCTCACAGCGCTTTGCAGAAAATAGTGTAATGTGAAGTGACTGTATATTTGTGGATGAAACGCGGCAGCCGATTGAGCACAGCCGTGTCCCACACACTGTTGTGGATTGAAGTGACAAATTTTTCAATTTATTTTTGAGGGATTATTATCAGGCATGTGTGTGGAGTAAGGAAACGTGTGCAAGGCTTCATTCACCATGAGCTACAGGACTGCAGTAGGTAGGGACAAGCTTGTGGGCTATGTCTCTGATTTCTGGTGACCAGACACAGAGGCCTGTGAGTGTATATGTGTGTGTGAGTGTGTCTCACACTGTGTCTGTGAGTGTGTCTCACGCTGTAAAGACTCTATGTTTGTGACCCTCAGAAATAAAAAGAGAGACAGAGAAAGAGAGAGAATTCTATGAGATGGAGAAACATAAAGAGAGAGGGGGAGAGAGGTGAGATGCAGAACTCTCCACAGCCTGTGATACACTCACACAGAGATACATACACACAGGCCTCTGTGTCACTGAGACAAACACAGAGAGACAAATCATACACTTACAAGCCTCTTATCACACATAATCTACCCACCCACATCAAAAACAACCCCCCACCCACCCACAAAAACAGCCCCCACACACAAAGCCACACAGCGTCCCCACTCACACAAACACCGCCCCATTCACACACTGCCCCCCAGAACCGACCCTCCCCACACACACGTAGTCTCCCGCACACACAAAAGACGCGCCCCTTACACACAGCCGCCCTCTCCAACACACAAACAGCACCTACACGCAACGACGGCCATACAGACCCCCCAAACACAAGCCTCACCCACAGCCCCACCCCACACACACAGCCCCCCTGAAACACAGCCCCCCCATACACATAGCCCCCCTGCTGACACACAGCCCATACACACACAAGCGCACAGCCCCCCCACACACCCAGCCACTACATTCTCCCTCCATGAAAGGTGCTCTATCAATGTAATATTCTTGTTATTGTACTACTCCTTCCCTCTCACTCACTCTATTTACCCCACCCTCCCACACGTTCTATTTCTCCGGCCCTCCCGTCCTCCCTCTGTAAAGGTTGATTTAAATTTGTGACTCTGCGGTGAAGTAACGACTGACACAAATGTTGTACAACCAGACGCATGTTTGTTAATTCATGTTAGTAATAGTTATAACAAATTAAAAATCATTCATCAAAACAATGCGAAGATTCACTAGGTTAGTCATAGAGTCACTAGGTTAGTTCCTGGGATGAGGGGACTAACCTATGGGGATAGGTTGAATAAATGAGGGCTGTATTCTCTAGAGCACAGAAGAATTAGGGGGCATCTTGCTGAAACATAGAAGATTCTTAAAGGACTAGATAAAGTAGGCACTGAGGGACTGTTTCCCTGGTAGGAGAATCTATAACCAGGGGGTTAACAGTCTTAAAATTAAGGGTCAGCCTTTTAGAACAGAGTTGAGGAAACATTTCGTCACTCAGAATGTAGTGAATTGATGGAATTCACTACCCCAGAAGGCTGTAGATGCTCAGTCCTTGAACAGTTTCACTGATAGATTTTTTTTTAAATCGAGCGATTAGGGGATATGAGGATAGGGCAGGTACTCAGAGTTAGGAGAAGATCACTGATATAAAATGAAAACACTTTGTTGTTTATACACAATCCCGTGTCTCCTCTACCAAGCTCCTCACAACCAGGCCCTATCAGATGCAATTGGTTACATATGTCTGAAATCCCCAACATAATTTGAGATATTAATTAACACATTAATTACAGAATCTTACAGAGTTTGTCTCCCTGTCTTAGTCTGTATTTTACAGTACAGTGACTGTGTGTTTGTCTCCCTCAGTCTCCCCCTCTCTCTCTGTCTATATTGTATAGTGTAGTTACTGTT
This sequence comes from Hydrolagus colliei, assembly GCA_035084275.1. Classification (NCBI taxonomy): domain Eukaryota; kingdom Metazoa; phylum Chordata; class Chondrichthyes; order Chimaeriformes; family Chimaeridae; genus Hydrolagus; species Hydrolagus colliei. Next base: position 195,964 of record JAYJKW010000125.1, on the reverse strand, counting down.
TTCTGTGTTGGATGTAGTTTCACAACCTCCTGGTTTCAAGACTGAAAATGATAATAATGTGGATTAACTGCTGGCAGCTTCTCTCTGTCCTCACCTTAATTTCTGTACAAAATACTGTCTGTGTGTGTGTGTCACTGTGTGTGTGCGTCTCACTGTGTGTGTGTCACTGTTTGTGTGTGTCTGTCTTTGTGAATGGGGGACCCAGCTCCTCCCTTCACAATTTACAGATTATTCAGAATTCTGTAACTCGTGTACTCTCTCTCCCGCTCTTGACCCGTGATCGAATCCAAGCAAATCAGGCTGAAACCTTGGGAAAGTTTCCTAACTCCCCACAAACACACAGAGACACACACAGCTAATAATAATCCCTCATTTAAAAAAAAAATTGGTCGCTTCAATCTACGACTGTTTGTGAGGGACTCTGCTGTGCGCAATTGGCTGTCGCATTTCGCTCGCTGATATACAGTCACTTTACAGTATATTCTGTGAAGCGCTTTGAGATACGATGTGAAAAGCTCTATATCAAATGCAAGAATTATTATTATTATTGTGTGACATGGAGTGTGGTCTGCGACTGTGTTTGTGTGTGAGAAAGAGACACGGAGAGCGAGAGAGACACTGAATTAGAGAGAGAGTGTGTGTGTGTGTGTATGAAGTTTAGTGAGAGTCCAGATCTTGAAATGGATGTGAAAATATCAAATATTTGACATGTTTTATAGATAGTTCACCTCCCAACCACTGACAATTATTGTTGGTGTCTCAGTAGCAGTTATTATAGTGACTGGGATTATAGGGATTATAGTTTTCATTATCCGCAAAGCCAGAAAGAGGAATACAGCAGGTCAGTGACTCTTTATTTATTAATATGATCATATTTGGGGGCATCGCTGGGCATTTCACCCAAAAACCACAGTCACTACTTACTGTGTGTCCTGTCAAGCGCTTTGAGACGTTTCAAGATGCAGAGAGACAGAGAAAAGGAGACAGAAAGAGAAACAGAGAGACCGAGAGAGACCAAGACCGATATAGACAGAGAGAGAGATAGAGAGAAGGAGACATTGACAGAGAGAGTGAGATAGACAGAGAGGCGAACAAAATGAGAGACAGTGAGAAAGAAGGACAGGGAGAGAGAGACTGAGAGAGAGAGAGGAACTGGGAGACAGTGAGTGAAATAGAAAACATGAGAGAAACAGAGACTGAGATAGAAACAGGGACAGAAAGAGACGGAGGAGATCACATTGATGGATTTACGGTGATGTGTGTGTCTCTCCCTCTCTCAGTCTCTCTCTCACATTCTCGCTCTCTTTCTGCCTCGCTCTCTCTCAGTCTCTCTTTCTCTCTGTCTGGATCTTTCTCAGTCTCTATCTCTCACTCTCTCGCTCACTCTAAATCTGTACTGTCACGTGTAGTGACTGTGTATTGTGTGTTTCTGTGTGTCAGTCCCTGGCCGATTTCTCTCTCTCGCTCTTTCTCTCTGAAAAATACACAGCTCCGCCACCAGTCTATTTTAACATCACCTTAACCAAAGACGACCAATATTAAGTAAGAGATGGACAGAGACTTGGGGGAGTCAGAGGTTTGCATTCACAGTGTAGAGGGAGCTTTACTGTGTCTCCTGATCTGGGAGTGTGGACAGACGCACAGTGTAGAGGGAGATTTACCGTATCTCTAATCCTGACCTGGAAGTGTGGATAGACAGATGCACAGAGTAGAGGGAGCTTTACTATGTCTCTAACCCTGACTTGGGAGTATGGACAGAAGTATGCATAGTGTAGCGGGAGCCTTACTCTGTCTCTATTCCTGACTTCTATGATTCTATACACTGTGCGTCTGTCTGTCAGGGACAGGCAGACCTGGGAGTCTGTTTGTCCCTGACAGACAGACACACAGTGTATAGAATCATAGAAGTTTACAGCTCAAAAGGAGGCATTTGGCCCATCTAGTTGACTCTTTGAAAAGAGCAATTCAATCCCACTGCCGCGCTCACTCCCAATGACCCCAACAGACCTGTTCTCCCTAAATAAAGATCTAATTCTGTTTTAAAAGCTGTTGACGAATCAGGGAGTGTGAGTAATAGAAAGTATAGATGGAGCATTACTCCAAAATGATGTAATAATAATGCTCTCCCTTCACAGATTGCAGAATAATCCATTTATACGGTAAATACTTTATTCTTTCTCTCTTTTACTTGCCGTCTCGCTCTGATCGTTCTGGCCTGAGAGAACAGTGAACATAAGAATGTGTGTGAGGGTGTGTGAACTGGTCAGAGAGTGAGAGACAGTGAGATAGCATGTGAGAGAGTGTGTGAGTGTATGTCAGAGACAGTGTGTGAGTCAGTGTGTGAGACAGTGTGTGAGTCAGTGTGTGAGACAGAGAAACCATGTATGCAAATCTATGAGAGTGGTGAGGGAGTGTAGGAGTGTGTCTCTGTCTATCTATGTGTGTGAACAGTGAATCTCTCCCACAAACTCTCTCCCTCATTCACTCCCCTCTCTCTCTCCCACGCACTCACACTTTCTGTATCTCCCACATACTTCCATTCTCTCACATAATCCCAATCTATCTTTCTCTCACACACACATTCTTTCATTCACACTCTTTTTCTCAAACTCATAGTCTACTATTCCCTCTCAATCTCTCTGTCTCACTCTATTCCTCTCTCTCTCTCCCTTTCATTCTCTCTCTCTCTCTCTCTCTCTCTGTCTCTCTCTCTCTCTCTCAGGGGCTGGCTGAACACGCTGATGACACATATGAAAGTCTGGAGTAGAGCAAATACAGAAAATAATAATTCTTTCTCTCTCCTCCTCCATCGACTGAAGATCACACGCTTTCTGGCCCTGAAAATCACATTAACTTTAATGTCATTTCAGCTTCAGCCAAAAAACCCATATTATCAACAATAATAATCCTTGCATTTGACCCAGCGCCTGATCATGTCTTTGAGACATCATCTCGTGATTTGAAAGCACTTCACAGAATACACTGTGAAGTTAATTGAGTGTATATTTGTGGGCGAAACGCGGCAGCCAATTGCACACGGCAGCGTCCCAAAAAATAGTCGTGGGATGAGAGACCAAAGTATTATTTTGTTGTCTGTAAAAGTAAAGTTCTATCATAATTGTCTCTCTTGTTCTCTCTCATCATCTTAAATCATCTCCCCAACTACAACATCACGATTGGAGACGATTTGTATTATTGTGACCATATCTAGCAGGCTATCTGACAATCACACAGACTGATAGACACACACCCATTATTGTGCTAAACAGTCTACAAACCAGTGACAGAGAGAGAGAGAGAGAGAGAGAGATGGACTGAAGAGTCTGAGAGAGATAAACGTAGAGACAACTGGAGAGTGTGAGAGAGACAGGGAGAGTGAAAGTATGAGAGGCAGAGAGAAAGAGGGAGTGAGTGAGTGAAAAATTGAGAGAGAGTGTGTGTGAGTGAGAGAGTGTGTGAGAGAATGTGTTTGAGGGAAAGAGTGTGTGTAAGTGAGAAACAGCGATTTATGCCTGAAAGATACACCGCCAATAAGACAGTATTTTTTGTGAGAGACAGAGTGTGTGAGAGAAAGATAAAAATAAAACAATAACCCTGGCATTTGATATAGTGCCTTATTCCATCATTGAGATGTCTCAAAGCGCTTCAAATTATATACTCTAAAATGAAGTGTCTTTGGCTTCTGGTGAAATATATTTTACTTTTATATATAATTTACAATAAAATGTTGGATCACGTAATAAGTCTCCATCCATTGCCTTCTTACACACACGACATTCCCTGACTATACACACACACTGATATACACACACATAAATAAATAAACACACTCTGATACACACTAAATACTGCAGAAGGACAGACAACAACAACAACGGCATTACACATGTACAGACAGAGCCTTCCACATCAGGAGGACGTCCGAAGGTGCTGGACAATCATTGTTTTAGCTGATGAATGGAACGAAGTTGGTGGAGGGAAAGGGGGGGATTTGGGGTGACTGGTGGGTCTTTCGAAGAGGAGGGTCTTGAGACAGTACTTCAATGAGGCCAGGGAGGGGGCGAGGCGGAGGGACTGTGGCTTGGAATTCCAGAGGTTGGGTGCAAAGTGGCTGAAGGTTCGCTCGTCAATGGTGGAGTGGGAGGGGCTGAGGACATGGAGCAGGCCAGAGAGATGGGGCGGGCAGGTTTGTAATGGGTCAGAAGTTCATGGATGTAGTGTGAGGGGGGGTTGTGGAGGACTTAAATGTGAGCACCAGGATCTTTAATTGGATCCTCTGGATGATGAGGAGCCAATAGAGTCGGACGAGGGTGGGGGAGATGAAATCACTCAGTTTAGAAAGGTAGAGGACACGAGCCACAGAGTTCTGGATCACCTGCAGGCTGTGGAGGGAGGAATTTCAAAGTATGTAATCAAGGAGGGTTCCAGTGGCCCTCCCTCTCTCCCTCTACTGTTACAACCAATCAATATTTCAGTGAACTTTTCCTACTGAGTTTGTGATGTGAGTGGTGTTTCCTCGAGGCTGAACTGGCTCCAAAGTGATACATTTGGCAATGCAATTTGGAAATCGAGCCAGCCCTATGTGACCCTCTGTAATTCATTTACTGAGCCAGGAGGGTCCACAGTGTATCCCGGACCCTCACTCGTCATGACAGCACAACCCAGCCTGGCTCATTGTCAGGACCTGGAATGGCAGACCTGTCACTGGGGGCAGGGAATACTCCAGCTGAGCTCCAGATAAAACTGCACTCCAATTCACTATTGGGTAGAGTAGTCCTCACTGGACAAGCACCAGAACCGCTTGTTGCCCAGTGAAACCAATTACAAGCTCTGCAGCAAACTGTGAATAACAGTGTAAATATAAGTGCAATAACTGCAAATAGTTGTGAATTGTGTGACCACATTGTTGTTTTTAAAAAAGGGATTATTAATCCTGGAAAGTGATTTTCTTACTGTTAGGTCAACACAGGTGTTTGTGCGAATTAAGTAAACATGGCTAAGATTTTGGAGTCATGTAGCTCTGTGGTTAGAGCCATTGCCTTACAAGCGATCACTTGTGTTCAAATCCAGGCAAGGTGAATCCTTGGGCAAGATTCATTACTCCACATGCCTAATAATAATCCCTCAAATAACACAATAATCAATGGATTATTTCAATTCTTGACTATTTGTGCTAGACTGCTGTAAGCAATTGACTACTGTGTTTCATCCACAAATGTACAGTCAATTCAATTTACAGTATTCTTGGAAGTACACTGAGACATCTAGAAGTCATGAAAAGTGCTCAATCAAATGCAAGGATTATTAATATTATTATTATTTCACCCGGCCCAGGAATTGGGTACGTATCTTTTCGTGGCAAGCGTTGTAACGCCTACACTACAGGACTCCAGGGTCCTGAAGGTTTGCCGTCTATAAAATATATTGTACCTGCCCTCATAGAGATTTTTGAGCTGTGAGTACAGCTCGTATCTAGGAAATGTTATTGAATAACTACATTTGAAACAGCATCAATAACGTTAAAATATCTTAAAGTGCTCACAGGGAATTATTGTTAAATGCTCATTTTTAGGAAACCGCAAAAGCTATTTTGTGCACTGGAAAGTATTTGTTAAAACACTGAAATAAACGTTAGATGTAATCACAAATCGACTTTGGTGACAAACCAAATCTAACTGAGGAACATGAACTAGGCAGTTCCATAGTTCATGTTCTTGATTGCTGATACACAATAGAGAGTATTGTAGATGAGAAACGCTGACACAACTGGTGATATAACTGACCACACCTGGTTTCCAGTAAGTCACTAAACAGCTCGTCAAAGTGTTCAAGGATCAAAAAGTTACAATAAAATAATTATTAACTTTCATTGCTCGCCCTACCATGGTATCCAACAAACCTTTGATCAAGATTTAAGAGTATTGTCAGTAAACATACAGTAAATTGTACAGCTTGCTGTCTCTTGAGATCTTGAACCAGGCAGATCCAGAATTGATCCAAAAGCCAACTCTATGCATGTAACACCAATTTGTATCATCGCATCCCACTTCGATTTCAATTAACCTCCATGCTGGTTTTCCTTGCTCCAAATCCCATCAAATATGATTGATTCCAAACTTGGAATCAAGATTCTTTACTCCAACTGGCCTGACCATAGCCCACGAAAACAAAATAAAAACAATCAATGAATTGTTCAATCAATCCATGAATCCATGAATTTGTCCGTCCGCCAATCCGTCCCTCCGTCCGTCCGTTCATCACTATGCAATTGGTAAGTAAATGAATGAATGAATGAAATCAATCAATCAATCAATAAATGAACTAAACAAATAAACCATTAAAAAATTAAAATTTTAAAAGTAACAATACATAAAGAGTCCATGAATCAATAAATAGTTAAATAAATATGTGAGTGAGTGTGTGCGGGAGTACGTAAGAAAATAAATACATAACTACAAACCCACATACGTACATAAATCAATAGATCATATACAGTCAGTTCACTTTGCGGTATATTCTGGGAAATCTTATGAAACTTCAAGAAAACGTAAAAAGCAATATAGCAAATGCTAGGATTATTATTATGTACTTAACTGTTGGTTCATTGTTTCTGTGGTCACAAGGGAGGGAGAGCAATACAAGTTAATAATTATTTAATTAGAACAGATATTGGAAAACACTTTACATTGAGTTGCTGGAAAACAGATGTGGTCAGGTATATCACCCCATCCCATCCCCCCACCTCATCCCCGACGCACCAGTGGGTGAAAACACATTGATGCACAAATTTTTTTTGACATTTGATAAAATGGGAGGAAAGTGGACAGATTAAAATTGAGAAGAAAGAAGTACAGGAGCAAAATGGCTGCAAGATCTCTACTGATCGTGCAAAGAATATTGGGACGCAGAGTTAGAGACAACAACGAGTTGTTGGGGCTTCCAGAAACACAGCAAATAGAAATGGAAGAGGCAGATAGAATTTGTGGGTTCAGAGGGGATGATGGAAGGGGGGGAGCTAACAATCTGCCAATTGAATGATTAAACAAGGATTGCAAAGCACATACGATCATTATACACTAACATAAATGTGGATCCCAGTGTATGCGGTAGGATGTAAGAGTATGATTTTCGGCAGATTGGAGGATATTGTATGGATAGGGTTTCAGCCTGACCAGCAGGGAAACAAACCAGATCACTCGCTTGTGAGGCGAGTGCTCTAACCAATGAGCTGTATAACTCCACAGATAATGTGGGGAGCGGAAAGCGAACTATGCTGCGATTTGCAATAGGAAGATCTTGTAAAATGGTTGAATTTTCAAGTTACAATCAATGCAGTGAATAACTGGGATAATCCTGGTTAGGAAATGTCAACATGTTTAAGTGAGGGAGCATGAGTATTGCACTGCGACTATTCATTGCTCCTCACTCATTGGGTTTCTTTTCACTGCGCTGTCTCCAACCCAATATTGGTTTTACAACAACATCAGTTTGCATTTCTCTCGTGCCCTCAATGCCAGACAGTGCTCCAGAGCGATTCACAACAGCGGAGCTCGGTGCCAAGCCAGCGGGAGGGGGAAGGTGACCATAATCGCGGTCGAACAGAAACGTGTTCAGGCTCGACATGAAAATGGAAAAGGAGATGGCAAGGTGAAGGAGTTCCAAAGTTTAACAATGATCTTTGTACCATTTCCACATCCAATCCCGGCCATAATGCAGTCCTAGCTTCCAAACGAAAGCGATATGGATCAGAAGCAAGTGAACTTTGTCACAGGGTGGGAAACACATAAAATGCACAATCACTGAAACTGCGGCACTTTGGACCAGAGCGACCTGAAGGTGACAATGGCTTCCAGTCTCCAGACTCGGGGTCTGACCGAGGAGCTCCAATGTCCAATTTGCCTGGAGTTCTTCAATAACCCTGTGACCCTGGAGTGTGGCCATAACTTCTGCCGCTCCTGTATTACCGGGAGCTGGGATAACCAGGACAGAATCTCCTGTGCTGTTTGTCAGCGGGTTTTTCCAGAGAGGAAACTTGTGGTTAATTGGGCCCTAGTGAATCTAGCAGAGAAAGCTCAGAAACTCAGCCTGTCCTCCACAGAGATGGAAACTAAGCGCAACTGTGAGAAACACCGGGAGGAACTGAAGCTTTTCTGTGAAACTGACAAGAAATTACTGTGTATGGTTTGCAGCCATGGGCGAGAACACAGAGATCACAGCGTCCTACCCATTGATGAAGCTGCTGAAACCTACAAGGTAAGAATACCTCCTATCCTATTCACTCTAGAGTGGGATTCATTTTATTTCACTTCAAATCTCACCTTCAAAACCCTTTGTTCTACATGTTTTTTTCCAGGATCAGGTGAGATCCTCATTAGCGTCTCTCACACTGAGGAAGGAAACTGCTGTACAAGCTGAAGTCAAACAGAAAGAAAAGATTTCACAAGTTAAGGTAAGTTGTGTGGGGCCTGATTATTTTGGTATCTGTGTCTAACTTTAATATGTATAACCTCCGTAACATCTCGCTGCCTCTTCACTGTGTATACAGAGTGCGGTGTTTCAGTGTCTCTTTACTCTGTGTGCTCAGTAGGATATATCAGGGTCTCTTTTTACTCTGTGTGCACAGAGCGATGTCCCAGTTTCTCCCTTTACTCTGTGTACACGGTGTGATGGCTCAGTGTCTAGCTTCACTGTGTTTACTCGTTGTGATGTCCCAATGTCTCCTTTCACTGTGTGTACAGTGTGATGTCTGATATGTTACAGGAACAGGTGAGCAGTCTGGAAACCCATGTCACGTCTGAATTTTCTAAAATGCACCAGAGCCTGACTGACAGAGAGCAGCTGGTGATGGGAGATCTCAAGCAGCGAGAGAAGGAGATTTTACGAAAAATGGAGACAAATCTGCGAGAGATTCAGGATAATTTAAAATCTGTTGAAAATTACATATCAGGGTTACAGAAACAGATGGAAAAAGACACCCTGACCTTTCTGCAGGTAAAGCGCTTGCATTATATTTTAGTTCAGTAAAAGTCGCACACAGTAAGTAGCAGAAAATAATAGTTCTTCTGTTACATAGGTCATTGAATTTATTATTTGGAATATTCTAGCCTCTGGTTTTATTTGTGATGTGTTTCAAAGCAGTTCCCACTTTTCTTTCTCCACTTTGCTGTTGATATCCAAACTTTATTACCATTCAAGGCAATATTGAGCAAGCAAGTTCGCAAATTTTAAAAAAAATTGGTCATTTCAATCCACGATTGTTTGCGAGGATGATAGTGTACGCAATTGTCTAACGAATTTTGTCCACAAATATACAATCAATTCACTTTACAGTATATTCCGTGAAGCGCTTTGTAACACCGTCTAGATCTGACAAGTGCTGTATCAAATGCATGAATCAGTATTATTAATACAAATATTAGTCAACTGTGTGATGTTGTAATTTACTGCTGTTTGTCTGAATTTATAATATGTTGTCTCAGTGTGACTCACTGTGTCTGTGTTCGATTTAATTAGGAACAAACTGCTCGGAAGAGAAGGTATGACATGTTCGTTTACTAAGTATCCCAGAATTTCATATAGAAACCAAACACAATGTGCAGTTTCACTTTAAATTGTGAATGTCTGTTATTTCAGAATCAGTGATGAGGCGTTTGCACTGTCAGTGTGTGACAGAGATCTGCCTGTGGGAATGTTCAAATGGCCTTTGAAGAACACAGTCTGGAGGGAGATCATAGACAGTATCAGCCCAGGTAAATATCGCTCATTCTCACACTGATCGAGTGTTTGACAATGTTATTGCTCTCCCTCTGTTTGTTGCTGTTTAAATACAGGAGAGAAATTTCCACAGAGCATAATACATCTCCCGCGATACATCACCCCTCCCACACTCACACACAATCATAAGCATGCCACTTACGCACCCTCTCATACACCAGCACACACGCACCATACATCCATCCCCACACTCCCTTACAGACATTAACACACACACCATTTAACACAACCTCACACACTGCCCCACATACCCTCTCACGAACACACAGATTAACATAGCCTCACTCACTCGCCTACACACTTCTTATACATCCAGGTACAATTCATCACACGCAACTCACCCTTTCCTCACTCCGATCTCTCGCACACACTTCTCTATACACCCCTAACACTCACCGCTCATTCACTCATTCCCCCGCACACTATAAACACTCACGACACTCAAACACCGAATGAAAACTTAGTTTCCCAAACAATCACTGATAGTATCGCACAGTCAATCACGCACCCAAACAAAACGAACAGCCTGATGCACCCTTACACACATCCCTTGTAAACACCCTCAAGTACATCCCTCACACACCCCTCTTTCACCCCCCCCCATTACACACACCCCTATGAAGGATACATTCACACACACCACACACACATCTCACACACATCCCTCTCTCAGACACCACTCTCACACATACACTCACGCACATCTCTCACACATGCCACCCACAAACACATTGATGCACCCTCACACACAACCCTCTCACACACACACTCACAGACATCGCTGGCTCACACACTCCACTCACACATATCCATACAAAGCTTCACATGCATCGAGTCACACAACTCACATGTTCTCAGGTACACAAACCTCACACACAACTTCACAAATAATCTCTCCTACACGTTCCTCACACACGTCGCCGTCAACCCCCCCCCCCCCCCCCCCCCACCTCTCACACAGACTGTGACCCTTTGAGCTGGAAGCTGTTCCCAGGTCTAGTTGTGTTTACAAAGCGTCTGATTTCCCCGCCTTGCCCTCACTCACTCCCACTGTGTGTTGTTTCTCTCTCTGTCTCTCAGCTCCGGCCTCTCTGACTCTGGATCCTGACACAGCCCATCCCGACCTCACCCTGTCTGAGGACCTGACCAGTGTGAGACACAGAGACAAACGGCAGCGGCTCCCAGACTCCCCGAAGAGGTTTGATCCCTGTCCCTGTGTCCTGGGGTCTGAGGGCTTCACATCAGGGAGACATTACTGGGAGGTGCAGGTGGCCAACAAGACAGACTGGGCTGTGGGATTGGCCAGAGAGTCTGTCAACAGGAAAGGGGACATCACAGCGTCACCAGAGGCTGGGATCTGGGCTGTGGTCCTGAGAAACAGGGATGAATATTTAGCTTGTACCTCCCCTCCCACCCGCCTGCCCCTGAGAGAGAGAGAGAGACCCGGGAAGCTGGGAGTTTACCTGGACTATGAGGGGGGACAGGTGATAGTTTACAACGCTGACAACATGTCTCATCTCCACACTTTCACCCAAACCTTCACTGAGAAACTCTATCCTTACTTCTGCCCCTGTTTGAATGACGGCGGGAAAAACTCTGAGCCGCTGAGAATCTCCCGGGAGACAGTTTAATGTGGAGGGGAATCCTGAGCCGGGAAACTGTGTTAGACTGTGATTCCCACCAGGCTGGGGGGGGAGGGGGGGGGGGGGGGGGAGGCTCGGCTTTTCCTCCAGGATTCAGCTGAGAGTTTGTGACGGGAAGTGAATACAGAATAATGATAAGAAGAAGAAGAATAAAACATTTGATTTAGCGACTGTTAGACAAATAATTAAATCATATGTATATTATGTATATAATCAGCTGAATATAAATTAACAAACAAACAAAAACACAAGTACATTGATAGAGCCTTTCATGTCTGGATTCTAATAATAATAATAAAAATTACATTTGATAACATGGTTTACGTCTAAATCTCTCCCTGACCTTGGCTCCTCTTTACTTGTCTGTCTTTCTCTCTCTCTGTCTGTCCCCCTGTCTTTCTCACTATATGTCTGTCTGTCTGTTCACCTGTCTGTCTGTCTGTCTGTGTGTCTGTCTGTGTGTCTGTCTGTGTGTCTGTCTGTCTGTCTGTCTGTGTGTCTGTCTGTATTAAGAGTAAAAACAAAGCGTTTGATTTGGCGACTGTCAGTGTCTCAGGTGATCAAACCCTCTGTGTATAAACAGACAAACTCTGTGTAGATTAATCACAATAATGAGAAGTGTGAAGTCTGCGTTGGGTTTGGCCGCGTTTTGTGTGCGACACAAACACTGTGTAGACGAAGCTACAGTGACCAACCCACAGGAACAACAGTCCATTTACAGATCGCCTCTCACGTCAGACTCACTGTGACACTGAAGATCACAGTTGATAATAAAGCTGACATGGCCCTGAGTCGCTCCCTGACTTTGGCGTCTGTCCGTCCTTCCCTCCGTCTGTCTGTCCGTCCATCTGTCTGTCTGTCTGAGCGCGAGGCTAACGGTTATTATTTTGAACTGGGCGCGAGACTCACATGTTTTTCACGCTCGACGCCTGCGCAGTGACGCCTGTGTCTGCCGGATCACGTGGCTAATGGGTTTTGTTCCTTTAATAGAAACCGGCGCCGGCGCAGTAGCGACCCCCGGGCGCGCGGCTGACTGGCTTTTAACTCGGCGCCTGCGCAGTGCCGTCTGCCTCGCTGTGTGGGCGCGAGGCTGACGGTTATGAGTATGAACTCGGTGCCCGCGCAGTGACTGTGTCTGTCTGTCCCACTGAACTGCACAGAGAACTGCAAACAAACTGTCACTAACGACTGTCCTCACACCCCCTCACACTTACCCTCCCTCACACTCACACCCCCTCACACTCACACCCCCTCACACTCACACCCCCTCACACTCACATCCCCTCACACTCACACCCCCTCACACTCACACCCCCTCACACTCACACCCCCTCACACTCACACCCCCTCACACTCACATCCCCTCACACTCACACCCCCTCACACTTACCCTCCCTCACACTTACACCCCCTCACACTCACACCACCTCACACTCACACCCCCTCACACTCACACCCCCTCACACCCCCTCACACTCACACCCCCTCACACTGACACCCCCTCACACTCACACCCCCTCACACTTACCCTCCCTCACACTCACACACCCTCACACTCACACCCTCTCACACTCACACCCCCTCACACTCACACACCCTCACACTCACACACCCTCACACTCACATCCCCTCACACTCACACTCACACCCCCTCACACTCACACCCCCTCTCAGATCACACTGCATCACATGGGTCAGTGTGACAGAGGGTGTGAGAATATGTGTGACTGGAGCCTATCAATGAGAGTGTGTGTGTGAGACAGTGACAGGTAAGTGTGTGTGAGTGTGCCAGGTGAGTGTGTGTGAGACAGTGACAGGTGAGTGTGTGTGAATGTGCCAGGTGAGTGTGTGTGAGACAGTGACAGGTGAGTGTGTGTGAGTGGCCGGGTGAGAGAGTGTCAGTGTGTGTGAGTGTGCTAGGTGAGTGTGTGTGAGTGTGCCAGGTGAGTGTGTGTGAGACAGTGCCAGGTGAGTGTGTGTGAGTGTGCCAGGTGAGTGTGTGTGAGACAGTGCCAGGTGAGTGTGTGTGAGTGGCCGGGTGAGCGAGTGTCAGTGTGTGCGTGAGGGGAGCCTGGGAGTGTTTGCGGGGAGGTGGCCACGTGCGATTGGCAGCCACGACCACCCGAGTTAACGCACAGTCACCACACTGTGCAGGACATCCAGTGAAGCGCCTGCTGACGCCTCCTCCCAACGTGGAAGGCATTCAAACCAACCGCCACCGCTGTTCTCAAACAGAAGTCGCCGGGGTCAACTCAGCAGGTCAGGCAGCATCCATGGAGAAAGGCAAGTCAGCCAACGTTTCGGGTCTGCAACCCTTCGTCAGTAATGTGGCTTGTTTGGAGAGACACACACAGTCGTGGGTTGAAATGACCAATTTTATTATTGTGGGTTTTTTTGGAGGGATTATTATTAGAAGCTTGAATGTGTCTGTGTGTCTGTCTATGTCTGTATGTGTGAGTGTGTGTGTGTCTATGTCTATGTCTGTATGTGTGTGTGTGTCTATGTCTGTATGTGTGAGTGTGTGTCTGTCTATGTCTGTATGTGTGAGTGTGTGTGTGTCTATGTCTGTATGTGTGAGTGTGTGTGTGTCTATGTCTATGTGTGAGTGTGTGTGTGTCTATGTCTGTATGTGTGTGTGTGTCTATGTCTGTATGTGTGTGTGTGTCTATGTCTGTATGTGTGAGTGTGTGTCTGTCTATGTCTGTATGTGTGAGTGTGTGTGTGTCTATGTCTGTATGTGTGAGTGTGTGTGTGTCTATGTCTGAATGTGTGAGTGTGTGTGTGTCTCTGTGTGCATGCGGAGTAAGGAAACTTGCCTAAGTTTTCACTACACTGTCTCTGTCTCTCTCTCTCTCTCGCCCAACACACTGCTCTCTCACGGTCTATTTCTCTCTCTCTCTCTGGCTCTCCAGACTCCCTCTTTCTTATACACTCTTTCATGCTCTGACTCTCACACATGTTCTCTTCATCTCTCGCCCACTCTTTCCCACCCATTCTATCTCCCTCTCTCTCTCTGTCTCCCTCACACACCCTGTCTCTCTCCTACATCCACTTGCAAATCGCCCGACATTTTATACAGAAACAATAACAGCGAGAGAGAGAGAGAGAGAGAAGCAGTCGGCAGTCAGCCGACATTTTTAGTTTAGTTCCTGGGACAGGAAACCACAGAGATTGAGGGACTTGCATTATCTGAAAAGGTGGTGGAGGCTGATTCGATAACAACTTTTAAAAGGGAATTAGATCTTTATTTAGGGAGAACAGGTCTATTAGGCTATGGGGAGCGGGCAGGGCAGTGGGATTGAATCGCTCTTTTCAAAGAGCCGGCACAGACTAGATGGGCCGAATGGCCTCCTTTTGTGCCGTAAAATTCTATGAATCTATAATATATCCTACAGCGATTTCTTTATTGCGAATTGTTGGCTGAAGCATAAAGATATAACCAAACTCTACAGCGACAGTCATTTTGTTCACATTCCACCTTCTTATTTCTTGCAACCGTATATGCCAGCGAACAACGTATACTGTGTGACAAAAATTCCTAAAACAAAACCTAACCGTTCAGATTCTCTCTCTGTCTCTCTCTCTCTCTGTCTCTCTATCTGTCTGTCTCTCTCTCTGTTTGTCTCTCTCTGTGTGTCTGTGTGTCTGTGTGTGTGTCTGTCTGTCTGTCTCTCTCTCTCTCTCTGTCTCCCAGTATCTCTCTCTCTCTCTCAGCCTCTCTGTCTTTCTCTCTCTCTCTCTCTCGATCTCTCCCTGTCTGTCTCTCCCCCTCTCTCTCTCTCAGACTCTCTCTCACACACTCTCTCTATCTCCCTCCCTCTCCCTCCCTCTCTCAGTCCCTCTCTTTCTCAGTCTCGTTCAGTTTCTCTCTCTCTCTCAGTCTCTCTCTCTCTCTGTCTCTCGCAGACTCTCTCTCACACTCTCTCTATCTCCCTCTCTCTCACTCCCTCTCTCAGTTCCTCTCTGTCTCAGTCTCTTTCAGTTTCTCTCTCTCTCTCTGTCTCTCTCAGTCTGTCTCTCTATTCCTCTCTCTGAGTCTCTCTCTCAGTCTCTCTCTCTCTCCGTCTCTCTCTTTCACACACTCTCTCTCCCTCCCTCTCTCAGTCTCTCTCTCTCTCGGTCTTTTTCTCTCTCACTCCCCCTCTCTCTCAGTTTCTCTCTCTCTGTCGCTCTCAGTCTCATCCCCCCCCCCCCCTCCCCCCCCCCACCCCTTTCTCTCTCTCTCTCTCTGTCCCTGTCTCTCTCTCCCTCAGTCTCTCTCACACTCTTTCTATCTCCCTCCCTCTCTCAGTCCATCTCTGTCTCAGGCTCTTTCAATTTCTCTCTCTCTCTCTCCCTGTCTGCCTTTCTCTCTCTCCGTCTTGCTCACTCTCTCCGTCTCTCTGTCTCAGTCTCTCTCTCTCGTCTTTTCTCTCTCTCACTCCCTCTCTCTCTCTCAGTTTCTCTCTCTCTGTCACTCTCAGTCACACCCCCCCCCTCTCTCTCTCTCTCTCGCCGTCCCTCTCTTCTCTCACCCTCTCTCTCTCTCTGTCCCACTCTCTCCCTCT
>JAYJKW010000125.1:0-172500 GCA_035084275.1 Hydrolagus colliei | reverse complement strand
CCCTCCCTCACTCACTCACTCACTCACTCACTCACTCACTCACTCACTCACTCACTCACTCACTCACTCACTCACTCACTCACTCACTCACTCACTCACTCACTCACTCACTCACTCACTCACTCCCTCCCTCCCTCCCTCCCTCCCTCCCTCCCTCCCTCCCTCCCTCCCCCTCTCCCTCCCTCCCCCCAGTCTCTGTGTGTGTCTCTCTCTCAGTGTCTGTCTCTCTTAGTTTCTCTCTCAGTCTCAGTCTCTCTGAGTCTCTCTCAGTCTCAGTCTCTCTCAGTCTCTTCAGTGTTTGTCTCTCTCACACAGTCCTCCACAATCCCTCCCTCCCTCCCTCCCTCCCTCCCTCCCTCCCTCCCTCCCTCCCTCCCTCCCTCCCTCCCTCCCTCCCTCCCTCCCTCCCTCCCTCCCTCCCTCCCTCCCTCCCTCCTCCCTCACTCACTCACTCACTCACTCACTCACTCACTCACTCACTCACTCACTCACTCACTCACTCACTCACTCACTCACTCACTCACTCACTCACTCACTCACTCACTCACTCACTCCTCTCCCTCCCTCCCTCATTGACTCACATAAGGCACATTATCCTATACCTTCTGTCTCTCACACACTCTCTATCCCTCCCTCCCTCCCACCCTCCCTCCCTCCCTCCCTCCCTCCCTCACTCACTCACTCACTCACTCACTCACTCACTCACTCCCTCGCTCGCTCGCTCCCTCCCCTCCCTCATTGACTCACATAAGGCACCTTATCGTATACCTTCTGTCTCACACACTCTCTCTCTCTCAGTCTCTCTCCCTCCTCCCTCATTCACTCTCATTCTCTATCTCTCTCTGTCTCTCTCTCTCTGTTTCTCTCCCTCTGTCTCTCTCTCTCTCAGTCTCTCTCACACACTCACACACTCTCTCATTCTCTCTCTCTCTGTCTCTCTTTCTTTGTCCCAGTCTCTCTCTGTCTCAGTCTCTCTCTCTGTCTCTCTCTCTCTCAGTCTCTCTCCGTCTCTCTCTCTCTCTCAGTCTCTCTCTGTCTCTCTCTCTCTCAGTCTCTCTCTCTCTCTCTCGGTCCGTCTCTCTGTTTCTCTCTGTCTCTCTCTCTGTCTCCGTTGTTCTCTCTCTCTCTCTCACTCTCAGACTCTCTCTCTCTCTGTCTCTCAGTCTATGTCTGTATTTCTCTCTCTGAGTCTCTCTCTCTCTCTCTCTCCGTCTCTCTCTCTCCCCCAGTATCTCATTCTCTCTCTCTCTTTCTCTCACACACTCTCTCTACCTCCCTCTCTCTCCTCCTCTCATCTCAGTCTCTCTCACTCGGTCTTTCTCTCTCTTACTCCCTCTCTCTCTCTCTCAGTTTCTCTCTCTCTGTCACTCTCAGTCTCACACCCTCTCTCTCTCTCTCTCTCACTCTCTCTCTCTGTCCTTCTCTCTCTCTCCCTCGGTCTCTCTCACACTCTCTTTCGCTCCCTCTCTCAGTCCCTCTCTGTCTCACTCTCGTTCTGTCTCTCTCTCTCTCTGTGTGTGTCTGTCTGTCTGTCTGTCTCTCTCTCTCTCTCTCTCCCAGCCTCTCTCTCTCTCTCTCTCAGCCTCTCTCTGTCTCTCTCTCTTTCTCTCTCTCAGCCTCTCTGTCTCTCTCACTCTCTCTGTCTGTATCTCTATATCTCTCTCAGTCTCTCTCTCTCTCTCCATCTCTCTCTTTCCCTCAGTCTCTTTCTCTCTCTCTCTCTCACTCTCTCTCTCTCTCTGTCTCTCTCTCATTCTGTCTCCCTGTCTCTCAGACTCTCTCTCTCTCGATCTCTCCCTGACTGCCTCTCTCTCTCCATCTCTCTCCATCTCTCTCTCTCTGTTTCTCAGTCTCTCTCTCTATTTCTCTCTCTGAGTCTCTCTCTCTCTCTCTCTGTCTCCCTCAGTCTCTCATTCTCTCTCTCAGTCTCCCAGTCTCTCTCTGTCTTTCTCTCCCTCTCTCTCCATCTCTCCCTGTCTGTCTGTCTCTCTCCCTCTCTCTCTCTCAGTCTCTCTCTCTCTGTCTGTCTCTCTCATTCTCTCTCTCTCTCTCTCTCTCTCTCACACTCTCTCTATCTCCTCCCTCTCTCAGTCCCTCTCTCTCTCTCTCTCTCTCTCACAGTCTCTCTCCAGTCTCTCTCTCTCTGTCTCTCTCTCTCTGTCACTGTCAGTCTCTCTCTCTCTCAGTCTCTCTCTCTCTCCCTCTGTCTCACTCTCTCTCTCTGTTTCTCTATCTCTATCATTCTCTCTCTGTCTCTCCCAGTCTCCTTCTCTCTCTCTCTCTGTCACTCTCAGTCTCTCTCTCTCTCTCTCTCTCAGTCTCTCTCAATCTCTCTGTCTGTGTGTCTCTCTCTCTCAGTCTCTCTCTCTCTGGTCTTTCTCTCTCCCAGTCTCTCTCAGTCTCTCTCTCTCTCTCTCTCACTGTCTGTATCTATATATCTCTCCCAGTCTCTCTCTCTGTCAGTCTCTCTCTCCCTCCCAGTCTCTCTCTCTCCCTCTCTCTCAGTCTCTGTGTCTGTGTGTGTGTCTCTCTCGCTCTCACTCCCCCTCTCTCATTCGCTCTCTCTTAATTTCTCTCTCTCTCTCTCACCGCAGCCCCTCTCTCTGTCTCTCACTCTCTCTCTCCCACCCTCTCTCTCTCTCTCTCTCTCTCTCTCTGTCTGTCCATCTCTCTGTGTCTCTCTGTGTCTCAGTCGTTCTCTCTTTCTCTCTCTCAGACTCTGTCTCTCTCAACACCCCCCACCCCCCCCCCCCTCTCTCTCTCTGAGTTTTTCTCTCTCTCTCTCTCTGTCACTCCCAGTCTCACCCCCCCCCCTCTCTCTCTCTCAGTTTCTCACACTCTCTATCTCCCTCCCTCTCACTCCCTCTCTCAGTCCCTCTCTGTCTCAATTTCTTTCAGTCTCTCACTCTGTCTCTCTCTCTGTCTCTATCTGTCTGTCACTCTCTCTGTCTGTCTCTCTCTCTGTCTGTCACTCTCTCTCTCAGTCTCTGTCTGTCTCTCTCTCTGTCTGTCTCTGTCTCCCAGTCTCTCTCTCTCTCAGTCTCTGTCTGTCTCTCTCAGTCTCTGTCTGTCTCTCTCTCTGTCTGTATCTCTATATCTCTTTCAGTCACTCTCTGTCACTCTCTCTCTCTCTCTCTCTCTCTCTCTCAGTCTCTCTCTCTGTCTTTCTGTCTCTCTCTCTCTCTCTCGATCTCTCCCTATCTGTCTCTCTCTCTCTCTCTCTCTCTGACTCTATCTCACACTCTCTCTATCTCCCTCCCTCCCTCTCTCTCCCTCAGTCCCTCTCTGTCTCAGTCTCTTTCAGTTTCTCTCTCAGTCTCTCTCTCTCTCTCTCTCAGTCTCTCTCTCTCCCTCAGTCTCTCTCATGCTCTCTTTCACTCCCTCTGTCAGTCCCTCTCTGTCTCATTTTTGTTCAGTTTCTCTCTCTGTCTCTCTATCTGTCTGTCTCTCTCTCTCTCTCTGTTTGTCTCTCTCTCAGTCTCTCTATTTCTCTCTCTGAGTCTCTCTCTCTTCGTCTCGCTCTCTCCCTCAGTCTCTCATTCTCTCTCTCAGTCTATGTCTCTCTCAGTCTCTCTCTCTCTCTCTGTCCGTCTCTCTGTTTCTCTCTGTCTCTCTCTCTGTCTCAGTTGTTCTCTCTCTCTCACTCTCAGTCTCTCTCTCTCTCTCTGTCTTTGTCTGTATTTCTCTCTCTGAGTCTCTCTCTCTTCGTCGTCTCTCTCTCTTCGTCTCGCTCTCTCCCTCAGTCTCTCATTCTCTCTCTCAGTCTATGTCTCTCTCAGTCTCTCTCTCTCTCTCTGTCCGTCTCTCTGTTTCTCTCTGTCTCTCTCTCTGTCTCAGTTGTTCTCTCTCTCTCTCTCTCCGTCTCTCTCTCTCTCTCCCCCAGTCTCTCATTCTCTCTCTCTCTTTCTCTCACACACTCTCTCTACCTCCCTCTCTCGCCCCTCCCTCTCTCAGTCCCTCTCAGTCTCTCTCTCACTCGGTCTTTCTCTCTCTTACTCCCTCTCTCTCTCTCTCTCTCAGTTTCTCTCTCTCTGTCACTCCAGTCTCACCCCCTCTCTCTCTTTCTCTCTCTCTCTGTCCCTCTCTCTCTCTCCCTCGGTCTCTCTCACACTCTCTTTCGCTCCCTCTCTCAGTCCCTCTCTGTCTCACTCTCGTTCTGTCTCTCTCTCTCTCTCTCTCTGTGTGTCTGTCTGTCTGTCTGTCTGTCTGTCTCTCTCTCTCCCAGCCTCTCTCTCTCTCTCTCAGCCTCTCTGTCTGTATCTCTATATCTCGCTCAGTCTCTCTCTCTCTTTCTCCCAGTCTCTGTCTCTCTCTCTCCATCTCTCTCTTTCGCTCAGTCTCTTTCTCTCTCTCTCTCTCTCTATCTCATTCTCTCTCTCTGTCTCTCAGGACTCTCTCTCTCTCTCTCTCCCTGTCTGCCCCTCTCTCTCTCTCTGTCCCTCAGTCTCTCTCTCTATTTCTCTCTCTGAGTCTCTCTCTCTCTCTCTCTCTCCCCGTCTCTCTGTCTCCCTCAGTCTCTCATTCTCTCTCTCAGTCTCCCAGTATCTATCTCTCTGAGTCTCCCAGTCTCTCTCTCTGTCTCTCTCTCTCTCTCCATCTCTCGCTGTCTGTCTGTCTCTCTCCCTCTCTCTCTCTCTTTTTCTCTCTCTGTCTGTCTCTCTCTCATTCTCTCTCTCTCTCACACACATTCTCT
The DNA here is from genome assembly GCA_035084275.1 of Hydrolagus colliei. Lineage (NCBI taxonomy): Eukaryota > Metazoa > Chordata > Chondrichthyes > Chimaeriformes > Chimaeridae > Hydrolagus > Hydrolagus colliei. The sequence continues at coordinate 167,807 of JAYJKW010000125.1, read as the reverse complement.
CTATCTCCCTCCCTCTCTCAGTCCCTCTCTCTCTCTCTCTCTCTCTCTTACAGTCTCTCTCTGTCTCTCTCTCTCTCTCTCGATCTCTGCCTCTCTCTCCCCGTCTCTCTGTCTGTCTCTCAGTCTCTCTGTCTGTCTCTCAGTCTCTCTCTCTCGGTCTTTCTATCTCCCAGTCTCTCTCTCTCTCTCTCTCTCTCTCTCTCTGTCACTGTCAGTCTCTCTCTCCTCAGTCTCTCTGTCTGTGTGTCTCTCTCTCAGACTCTCTCTCTCTCCCTCTGTCTCTCTCTCTCTCTCTGTTTCTCTATCTCTCTCATTCTCTCTCTCTCTCTCTCTCTCTCTGTCACTCTCAGTCTCTCTCTCTCTCAGTTTCTCTCAATCTCTCTGTCTCTCTGTCTGTGTGTCTCTCTCTCTCAGTCTCTCTCTCTCTCGGTCTTTCTCTCTCCCAGTCTCTCTCTCTCTCTCTCTCTCTCAGTCTCTCTCTCTCACTGTCTGTATATCTCTCCCAGTCTCTCTATATCTCTCCCAGTCTCTCTATCTGTCTCACTCTCTCTGTCAGTCTCTCTCTCTCTCCCAGTCTCTCTCTCTCTCTCAGTCTGTGTGTGTGTGTGTGTGTATGTGTCTCTCTCTGTGTCTGTGTGTGTGTCTCTCTCTCGCTCTCACTCCCCCTCTCTCATTCGCTCTCTCTTAATTTCTCTCTCTCTCTCTCTCAGTCTCTTTCACCCCACCCCCTCTCTCTGTCTCTCACTCTTTCTCTCTCTCTCTCTCACCCCACCCTCTCTCTCTCTCTCTGTCTCTCTCTCTCTCTCTGTCTGTCCGTCTCTCTGCGTCTCTCTGTGTCTCTCTGTGTCTCAGTCGTTCTCTCTCTCTCTCAGACTCTGTCTCTCTCAACACCCCCCACCACCCCACCGCCCCCTCTCTCTCTCTCTCTCTGTCTCTCTCTCTCTCTCTGAGTTTTTCTCTCTCTCTCTCTGTTTCTCTCTCTCTGTCACTCTCAGTCTCACCCCCCCCCCCTCTCTGTCTCTCAGTCTCTCACACTCTCTATCTCCCTCACTCTCCCTCCCTCTCTCAAGTCCCTCTCTGTCTCAATTTCTTTCAGTCTCTCACTCTGTCTCTCTCTGTCTGTCTCTCTCTCTGTCTGTCACTCTCTCTGTCTCTCTCTGTCTGTCACTCTCTCTGTCTCTCTCTATCTGTCTGTCTCTCTCTCTGTCTGTCTCTGTCTGTCTCTCTCTCTGTCTGTATCTCTATATCTCTCTCAGTCTCTCTCTGTGACTCTCTCTCTCTCTCAGTCTCTCTCTCTCTTTGTCTCTCTCTGCCTGTCTCATTCTCTCTCTCTCAGTCTCTCTCTGTCTTTCTCTCTCTCTCGATCTCTCCTATCTGTCTCTCTCTCTCAGACTCTCTCTCACACTCTCTCTATCTCCCTCCTCTCCCTCCCTCCCTCTCTCTCCCTTTCTGTCTCAGTCTCTTTCAGTTTCTCTCTCTCTCCCCGTCTCTCTCTCTCCCTCAGTCTCTCGTTCTCTCTCTCAGTCTATGTCTCTCTCAGTCTCTCTCTCTCTATCTCTCTCTCTGTCTCAGTTGTTCTCTCTCTCTCTCTCACTCTCAGACTCTCTCTCTCTCTGTCTCTCAGTCTTTGTCTGTATTTCTCTCTCTGAGTCTCTCTCTCTGAATCTCTCTCTCTCTCTCTCTCTCCGTCTCTCTCTCTCCCTCGGTCTCTCTCACACTCTCTTTCGCTCCCTCTCTCAGTCCCTCTCTGTCTCACTCTCGTTCTGTCTCTCTCTGTGTGTCTGTCTGTCTCTCTCTCTCTCTCTCTCTCTCAGCCTCTCTGTCTGTCTCTCTCTCTCACTCTCTCTGTCTGTATCTCTATATCTCTCTCAGTCTCTCTCTCTCTCTATCCCAGCCTCTGTCTCTCTCTCTCCATCTCTCTCTTTCCCTCAGTCTCTTTCTCTCTCTCTCTCACTGTCTCTCTCTCTCTGTCTCTCTCTCTGTCTCCCTGTCTCTCAGACTATCTCTCTCTCTCTCGATCTCTCCCTGTCTGCCTCTCTCTCTCCATCTCTCTCTCTCTCTCTCTCTCTCAGTCTCTCTCTCTATTTCTCTCTCTGAGTCTCTCTCTCTCTCTCCGTCTCTCTGTCTCCCTCAGTCTCTCATTCTCTCTCTCTCAGTCTCCCAGTCTCTCTCTGTCTCTCTCTTTCTCTCTCTCCATCTCTCTCTCTCTGTCTCTCTCTCTATTTCTCTCTCTGAGTCTCTCTCTCTCTCTCTCCGTCTCTCTGTCTCCCCTCAGTCTCTCATTCTCTCTCTCAGTCTCCCAGTCTCTCTCTCTCTCATTCTCTCTCTCAGTCTCTCTCTCTCTCTCAGACTCTCTCTCACAGTCCCTCTCTCTCTCTCTCTCTCTCTCGATCTCTCCGTCTGCCTCTCTCTCTCCGTCTCTCTGTCTGTCTCTCAGTCGCTCTCTCTCGGTCTTTCTATCTCCCAGTCTCTCTCTCTCTGTCTCTCTCTCTCTCTCTGTCACTGTCAGTCTCTCTCTCATCAGTCTCTCTGTCTGTGTGTCTCTCTCTCAGTCTGTCTCTCTGTCCCTCTCTCCCTCTGTCTCACTCTCTCTCTCTCTGTTTCTCTCTCTGTCACTCTCAGTCTCGCTCTCTCTCTCAGTCTCTATCAATCTCTCTGTCTCTCTGTCGGTGTGTTTCTCTCTCTCAGTCTCTCTCTCTCGGTCTTTCTCTCTCCCAGTCTCTCTCTCTCTCTCTCTCTCTCAGTCTCTCTCTCTCTCTCACTGTCTGTATCTCTATATCTCTCCCAGTCTCTCTCTCTGTCTCTCTCTCTCTCCCTCTCTCTCAGTCTATGTGTTTGTGTGTGTATGTGTCTCTCTCTCTGTGTCTGTGTGTGTCTCTCTCTCGCTCTCACTCCACCTCTCTCATTCGCTCTCTCTTAATTTCTCTCTCTCTCTCTCTCACCCCACCCCCTCTCTCTGTCTCTCACTCTCTCTCTCTCACGCCACCCTCTCTCTCTCTCTCTCAGTCTCTCTCTCTGTCTGTCCGTCTCTCTGTGTCTCTCTGTGTCTCAGTCGTTCTCTCTCTCTCTCTCTCAGACTCTGTCTCTTTCAACACCCCCCACCCCACCCCCCTTTCTCTCTCTCTGTCTCTCCCCCTCTCTCTGAGTTTTTCTCTCTCTCTCTCTCACTCCCCCTCTCTCAGAGACTGAGAGAGAGAACAACTGAGACACAGAGAGAGACAGAGAGAGAGAGACAGGCTGAGAGAGAGAGACTGAGAGAGAGAACGACTGAGACACACAGAGAGTGATAGAGAGAGACAGGCTGAGAGACAGAGACTGAGAGAGAGAGAGATATTTTGATTGAGAGTGTGAAAGAGACAGAGAGAGAGAGGGAGGGAGGGAGTGTGAGAGAGAGACTCAGAGAGAGAGAAACAGAGAGACGGACAAAGAGAGAGACAGAGAGAGAGAGATGGAAAGAGAGAGAGAAACTCAGAGAGAGAGACAGAGAGAGAGACTGAGAGAGAGAGACTGAGAGAGAGACAGAGAGAGAGAGAGAGATTTTGATTGAGAGTGTGAAAGAGACAGAGAGAGAGAGACTGAGACACAGAGACAGAGAGAGAGACAGAGAGAGAAACTGAGAGACACTGAGAGAGAGAGACAGAGAGAGAGAGAGAGAGACAGAGACAAACAGAGAGATGGACAGAGAGAGAGAGATAGACTGAGAGAGAGAGAGAGAGAGATAGAGAGAAAGAGAGAGAGATAGAAAGAGAGAGAGACAGAGAGAGAGAGAGAGAGAGGGAGGGAGGGCCTGTGAGAGATAGACTGAGAGAGAGAGAGAGAGAGAGACGCGATGGAGAGAGAGAGACTGAGAGAGACAGAGAGAAAGAGAGAGATGGACAGAGAGAGAGAGACTGAGAGAGAGAGACAGAGAGAGAGAGACTGAGAGTAACATAGACTGAGAGAGAGACTGTGAGAGAGAGACTCAGACAGAGAGAGAGAGGGGGGGTGGGGGGGGGGGGGTGTTGAGAGAGACAGAGACTGAGAGAGAGAGAGAGTGAACGACTGAGACACAGAGAGAGACACAGAGAGACGGACAGAGAGAGTGAGACTGAGAGAGAGCGGGTGGGGTGAGAGAGATAGAGAGACTGAGAGAGAGAGAGAGATTAATAGAGAGCGAATGAGAGCGGGGGAGTGAGAGAGAGAGAGACACACACAGACACAGAGAGAGAGACACACACACACACACACACACAGAGACACAGAGAGAGAGAGAGAGACACACACACAGAGACTGAGAGAGACTGAGAATGGGGGAGAGAGAGAGAGGACTGGGAGACACAGAGAGAGAGACAGAGACTTGGAGAGATAGAACGACGGAGACAGAGAGAGACAGAGAGAGAGATTTTGATTGAGAGTGTGAAAGAGACAGAGAGAGAGGGGGAGGGAGGAAGGGAGTGCGAGAGATAGACTGAGAGAGAGAGACGGAGAGAGAAACTGAGAGAGACACGCGATGGAGAGAGAGAGAGACAGAGAGAGAGAGAGAACAACTGAGACAGAGAGAGAGAGAATGAGAGAGTGGCAGTGAGAGAGAGAGAGAGAGAGAGAGAGAGAGACTGAGAGCGAGAGACTCAGACTGAGAGAGAGAGGGGGGGGGGGGGGGGTGTTGAGAGAGACTGAGACTGAGAGAGAGAGAGAGAGACTGACAGAGAAATTAAGAGAGAGCGAATGAGGGGGAGTGAGAGAGAGACACACACAGACACAGAGAGAGAGACAGAGAGAGACACACAGAGAGAGAGACACACACACACAGAGAGAGAGAGAGACTGAGAGAGAGTGGGAGAGAGAGACTGAGAGAGAGAGACTGAGAGAAACATAGACTGAGAGAGAGAGACTGTGAGAGAGAGACTCAGACTGAGAGAGAGAGCGGGGGGGGGGTGTTGAGAAAGACAGAGACAGAGAGAGAGAGAGAGACACAGAGAGACGGACAGACAGACAGAGAGAGACAGAGATTTTGATTGAGAGTGTGAAAGAGACAGAGAGAGACTGAGAGAGAGAGAGAGAGAGACGCAATGGAGAGAGAGAGACTGAGAGATACATAGACTGAGAGAGAGACTGTGAGAGAGAGACTCAGACTGAGAGAGAGAGAGAGAGAGAGAGGGGGGGGGGGGGGGGGGGTTGAGAGAGACAGACTGAGAGAGAGAGAGAGAACGACTGAGACACAGAGAGAGACAGAGAGACGGACAGACAGAGAGAGACTGAGAGAGAGAAATTAAGAGAGAGAGGGGTAGTGAGAGAGATAGAGGACCAACCAAAATGGTGACCGCTGACAGTCGTTAGTGACAGTTTGTTTGCAGTTCTCTGTGCAGTTCAGTGGGACAGACAGACACAGTCACTGCGCGGGCACCGAGTTCATACTCATAACCGTCAGCCTCGCGCCCACCCAGCGAGACAGACGGCACTGCGCAGGCGCCCAGTTAAAGCCAGTCAGCCGGGGGTCGGTACTGCGCCGGCGCCGGTTTCTATTAAAGGAACAAAACCCATTAGCCACGTGATCCGGCAGACACAGGCGTCACTGCGCAGGCGTCGAGCGGGAAAAACACGTGAGTCTCGCGCCCAGTTCAAAATAATAACCGTTAGCCTCGCGCTCAGACAGACAGACAGATGGACGGACAGACAGACGGAGGGAGGGAAGGACAGACGCCAAAGTCAGGGAGCGACTCAGGGCCATGTCAGCTTTATTATCAACTGTGATCTTCAGTGTCACAGTGAGTCTGACGTGAGAGGCGATCTGTAAATGGACTGTTGTTCCTGTGAGTTGGTCACTGTAGCTTCGTCTACACAGTGTTTGTGTCGCCCACAAAACGCCGCCAAACCCAACGCAGACTTCACAATTCTCATTATTGCGATTAATCTACACAGAGTTTGTCTGTTTATACACAGAGGGTTTGATCACCTGAGACACCGACAGTCGCCAAATCAAACGCTTGGTTTTTACTCTTAATACAGACAGACAGACAGACACACAGACAGACAGACAGACAGACAAGGGGACAGGGGGACAGACAGACAGACAGACACATAGCGAGAAAGACAGGGGGACAGACAGAGAGAAAGTAAGACAGACAAGCAAAGACGAGCCAAGGTCAGGGAGAGATTTAGACGTAAACCATGTTATCAAATGTAATTTTTATTATTATTATAATCCAGACATGAAAGGCTCTATCAATGTACTTGTGTTTTTGTTTGTTTGTTAATTTATATTCATCGGATTATATACATAATATACATATGATTTGATTATTTGTCTGACAGTCGCTAAATCAAATGTTTTATTCTTATTATTATTCTGTATTCACTTCCCGTCACAAACTCTCAGCTCGAACCTGGAGGAAAAGCCCAGCCCCCCTCCCCCCCCCCCCCAGCCTGGTGGGAATCACAGTCTAACACAGTTTCCCGGCTCAGGATTCCCCTCCACATTAAACTGTCTCCCGGCAGATTCTCAGCGGCTCAGAGTTTTTCCCGCCGCGATTCAAACCGGGACTGAAGAGAGGATAGAGTTTCTCAGTGAAGGTTTGGGTGAAAGTGTGGAGATGAGACATGTTGTCAGCGTTGTAAACTATCACCTGTCCCCCCTCATAGTCCAGGTAAACTCCCAGCTTCCCGGGTCTCTCTCTCTCTCTCAGGGGCAGGCGGGTGGCAGGGGAGGTACCAGCTGAATATTCATCCCCGTTTCTCAGGACCACAGCCCAGATCCCAGCCTCTGGTGACAATGTGATGTCCCCTTTCCTGTTGACAGACTCTCTGGCCAATCCCACAGCCCAGTCTGTCTTGTTGGCCACCTGCACCTCCCAGTAATGTCTCCCTGATGTGAAGCCCTCAGACCCCAGGACACAGGGACAGGGATCAAACCTCTTCGGGGAGTCTGGGAGCTGCTGCCGTTTGTCTCCGTGTCTCACACTGGTCAGGTCCTCAGACAGGATGAGGTCGGGATGGGCTGTGTCAGGATCCAGAGTCAGAGAGGCCGGAGCTGAGAGAGAGAGAGAGAAACAACACACAGTGGGAGAGAGTGAGGGCAAGGCTGGGAATTCAGACGGTTTGTAAACACAACTAGACCTGGGAACAGCTTCCAGCTCAAATGATCACAGTCTGTGTGAGAGGTTGGGGGGGGGGGGGGGTTGACGGCGACGTGTGTGAGGAACGTGTGGGCGAGTTTATTTTTGAAGTTGTGTGTGAGGCTTGTGTGCCTGAGAAGGTGTGAGTTGGTGTGACTCGATGCATGTGAAGGTTTGTATGGGTATGTGTGAGTGGAGTGTGTGAGCCAGGGATGTCTGTGAGTGTGTGTGTGAGAGGGATGTGTGTGAGGGTGGCATGATTGTGTGTGTGGGTGGCATGTGTGAGAGAAGTGTGTAAGTGTATGTGTGAGACTGGTGTCTGAGAGAGGGATGTGTGTGTAGTGTGTGTGAATGTATCCTTCATAGGGGTGTGTGTAATGGGGGTGTGTGAAAGAGGGGTGTGTGAGGGATGTACACACATGTACATCCCTCATGTACATGAGGGTGTTTACATGGGATGTGTGTAAGGGTGTATCAGGCTGTTCGTTTTGTGTGGGTGTGTGATTGACTGTGCGATACTATGAGTGATTGTTTGAGAAGCTGTGTAAGTTTTCATTCGGTGTGTGAGTGTCGTGAGTGTTAAGTGTGCGGGGGAATGAGTGAATGAGCGTTGGGTGTTAGGGGTGTATAGAGAAACTTGTGCGAGAGGTGGGAGTGAGGAAAGGTGAGTTGTGTGTGACGCATTGTACTTGGATGTATAAGAGGTGTGTAGGCGAATGGATGAGGCTGTGTTAATCGGTATGTGCGTGAGAGGATGTGTGGGGGAGTGTGTGAGGTTGTGATAAATGGTGTGTTAAATGGTGTGTGTGTTAGTGTCTGTAAGAGGGTGTGTGGGTATGTATGGTGTATGAGAGGGTGCGTATGTGGGATGTTTATGATTGTGTGTGAGTTTGGGAGTGGGGGTGTATAGCGGGTGAGGTATTATGTTCTGTGGAAATTTCTCTCCTGTATTTAAACAGCAACAAACAGGGGGAGAGCAATAACATTGTTAAACACTCGCCATCCCCAGAGAGATACAGCCATTGATCACACAACTTCTCCTGTCTTGACAACAACAACTGTGCTCAACTCAGTGTATATACACGTCTGAGGGTTTGGTTTATATAACACAGTGACTACACAAAGCTATTGGCAAACTGCGTGTTACTGTGTACAGGCTGTTGGTTGTGTGTGTGCTGGGCTATACTATTGACTGTGAGATCAGGTTGAGAATGAGTGATATTTACCTGGGCTGATACTGTCTATGATCTCCCTCCAGACTGTGTTCTTCAAAGGCCATTTGAACATTCCCACAGGCAGATCTCTGTCACACACTGACAGTGTAAACTCCTGATCACTGATTCTGAAATAAAAGACATTCACAATTTAAAGTGAAACTGCACATTGTGTTTGGTTTCTATATGAAATTCTGGGCTACTTAGTAAACGAACATGTCATACCTTCTCTTCCAAGCAGTTTGTTCCTAATTAAATCAAACACAGGTACAGTGAATCACACTGAGACAACATACTATAAATTCAGACAAACAGCAGTAAATTTCAACATCACACAGTTGACTTTTATTTGTATTAATAATACTGATAATAATCCATGCATTTGATGTAGCACTTTTTATGTCTTCCAGACGGTGTCTCAAAGCGCTTCACAGAATAGGTTGTAGATAGAATTAACTGTATATTTGTGGGCGGATGCGTTAGACAATTGCATACAATATCATCCCCACAAACATTCGTGCATTGCAATGATCAATCTTTTAAAAAATATATTGTGAATTTGCTCGCTCAATATTGCCTCGAAAGGCAATAAATTTGGGATATCAATGGCAAAGTGGACAAAGAAATATGGGAACTGCTTGAAAACACACCTTGCAAATAAAAGCGCAGGCTAGAATATACCAATAATAAATCACTAACCAGTCTCACACTCAGACTATTATTGTCTGCTGCTTACAGTATGTAACTTTTACTGAACTAAAATATAATTTGAGCTCTTTACCTGCAGAAAGGTCAGGGTGTCTTTTTCCATCAGTTTCTGTAACTCTGAGATTTCTTGTGTAACAGAATCTAAATTGTCCTGAATCTCTCGCAGATTTGTTTCCATTTGGTGTAAAATCTCCTTCTCTCGCTGCTTCAGGTCTCCCATCAGCAGCTGCTCTCTGTCAGTCAGGCTCTGGTGCATTTTAGCAAATTCAGACGTGACATGGGTTTCCAGACTGCTCACCTGTTCCTGTAACATATCAGACATCACACTGTACACACAGTGAAAGGAGACATTGGGACATCACACCCAGTAAACACAGTGAAAGTAGACACTGAGCCATCACACTGTTTACACAGAGTAAAGGGAGAAACTGGGACATCACACTGTGTACACAGAGTAAAAAGAGACCCGGAGATATCCTACTGAGTACACAGAGTAAAGAGACACCGAACCACCGCACTCTGTATACACAGTGAAGAGACAGTGAGATGTTACGGAGTGTACACATATTAGTTAGACACAGATACCAAAATAATCAGGCCCCACACAACTTACCTTAACTTGTGAAATCTTCTCTCTCTGTTTGACTTCAGTTTGTACAGCAGTTTCCTTCCTCTGTGTGAGAGACGCTAAGGAGGATCTCACTTGATCCTGGAATAAACACATAGAACAAAAGGGTTTCAAGTCAAGAATATGAAGTGAAATAAAATGAATCCCACTCTAGAGTGAATACAGTGGGAGATATTCTTACCTTGTATGTTTCAGCAGCTTCGTCAATGGGCAGGAAGCTGTGATCCCTGTGTTCTCGCCCATGGCTACAAATGGAGCAGATCAATTTCTTGTCAGTTTCACAGAAAAGTTTAAGTTCCTCCCGGTGTTTCTCACAATTGGGTTTAGTTTCCATTTCTGTCGATGACAGGCTCAGTTTCTGAGCTTTATCTGCCAGACTCGCCAAGGCCCAATTCACCCTGAGGTTCCTCTCTGGAAAAATCTCCTGACAGACAGCACAGGAGTTTATCTGCTGTTTTTCCCAGCTGCTGGTGATACAGGAGCGGCAGAAGTTGTGGCCACAATAGAGGGAAACAGGATCAGTGAAGAAATCCAGACAAATGGGACATTTTAAATCCTCAGTCAGACCCTCAACCTGGAGTCTAGAAGCCATTTTCACCCTCAGCACTTGCTCATCCAAACCTGGTTTCACTTTCATTGTGGGCGTGTGTGGGCGGCTCCCTGTTCACTTGCCTGTCTGTCGAACCCTCCCCTCCAGTCTCCTCTTGTGAAATCAGCTCATTGTGACCGTGAATCTGGGAGACCAGGAGAAAGCCATGTATTGTGATCACTCTCACATGGGAGGCACAATTCTCTGTTCACTTCATTTCACGTCAGTCACCAATTTAACACCTAGTGATGTTCCTGGGCTGGGAAATGAGAAGAATAATAACAATCCATTTGTTTGGTGAAGCACGTTCACTGGGATAAAGAGGTCCAGTGTTGGACCATTAAGCGGGTGTTGACTAGGGGCTCTGGGATAGATTTACAGACAGCGGGAGAGAGTAGAAAGCCTAACAGCCTGACTGCCAATGGTTGGACCTGAGGGTAGCAGATATTGAGCTGTCTGTTTGCTCAGAAAGTGAGTCACAGAGATTCGGTCACCCACACCCTATCAACCCCACCCCACATCACACTCTGGTAATTTTGTTTTTGTTTCAGATTCCTTCATCCTGCAATATTTTATTTTATTTGATAGTTTATCGCTCCACAGCTCTCAGCGACAGCCCTCTGGCTGTTTGCCTATGAAATATTTCTGAATTCTGACGCTCACTAAAGGGAGTGTCACTGTCAGGGATTTTCAGAATGTAATAGTGTTGAGGTAGAGCCAGAAGCAAAGTTTGTAAACACTCAATAAATTTTGGTAATACGGTCACCCATTCCAACATGTAGCTGCTTACAATTCACCTGCTGATCTTTACTGCGGACATGGTCAACATGATATCCAGATCCTTCTACACAATCCATTAAACAATCCTCAAACATGTTATCACGTTGACGTGTTCAGGCTTTACCTGCCGTACTTGGCAGATCAGCAAACGCCTCGTCTCCACGTTACACAGACTCACAAACTGATGTAAAAACAATACACACCAGCACACAGAGCTCTTCAGAGAATCTATGGGATGGTTTTCTGTCACTACTTTGTTCATTACAGTATTATTTCCCAGTTCTACTATTTTGTTGTCTATTCTCCCCTGTGAGTTCCTTCATGCTGGACAGGCAAGCGGCAGATCTCTGTCTGTATATGATCTGAGACTCTGCTGGATGTGTCTCTCACCAAAGGGAGAGGTGCTGCTCAGAAATTCATATCCATCCATCCAGTGTGACAAGTCACTGCGTGTATAATTTACTGGCAGAACTGTGGAAGTTTGGAACAATCTACCGAGACTCAATGAAATGTGGAACGCATATTTGAATTAAATTTCTTCTCCTATCCTTTGGCACTCGGTCTCAGAATCTCCTTGCCTCATTCATTCATTTGCCTCCTCGAAGGCACATCACAAGACCCTCCTCTTCCACTTCCAGTCACTATCCTTTGCTCGGGGGAATGGGACAGTTTGAATTAAGAGGGAGGGGGAGGGTTACTTCTGTTTGGGAACAGAGCGAGGATAGTTGGGGTAGCTGGGATACACTGTAAAATGTGGTGACTGAGCTTTTTGTTTGTAAGACAAACTGTAATGTGTAGTGACTGTGTTTTTTGTCTGAGACAAACTTTAAAATTTAGTGACTGTGTGGTTAGTTTGTGAGATGCACTTTAAAGTGTAGTGACTGTGTGTGTGTGTGTGAGACACACTGTAATGTCTAATGGATTATCATGCATTCTTCCAAGTTTGAGTTTAAAATGAAAATACAAAGTTAATGCAAAGACGCATGATATTATCGTGTTTACAAAACTATTGAACTTTACGCCCCGGGAATGTGGGTACATTGCAAACCTGTTTCCCGTGGTTTATCCAGAGAGGGGATTGTTATTAAAATATAAGGTTAATGCAAAAACACGTTGATATGTTTGATATTAATGCAGAATTATGAATGTTGTCTGCTGCACATAGAATCCTGGGAATCCGGGGAGTTTATCATCTGCTTCACATGTGTATAAACTGGAGTTTAATAAACTATTGCCTTTAAACCCTGACACCCCCGTCCCCCTCATCCCCGTTGCTCTCAGACTGACCTCCCCCTATTGCCCTCAACTGACCCACCCATCACAGGAAATGGCAGAAGTCATACAATGTCAAACAATGTGTGTTTGGAGGGACGGTCAAGTGTAGTGACTGTGTGTTTCGTGGGAGGGTAAATTGTAGTGACTGTGTGTTTGGGGGGAGGATAAAGAGTAGTGACTGTGTGTTTGAGGGGAGGGTAAAGTGCAGTGACTGTGTGTTTGGGGTTGTGTAAAGTGTAGTGACTGTGTGTTTGGGGGGAGGGTAAAGTGCAGTGACTGTGTGTTTTGGGGTTGTGTAAAGTGCAGTGACTGTGTGTTTGGGGGGAGGGTAAAGTGTAGTGACTGTGTGTTTGGGGGGAAGGTAAAGTGTAGTCACTGTGTGCATGGGGGTAGGGTAAAGTGTAGTGACTGTGTGTTTGGGGGGAGGGTAAAGTGTAGTGACTGTGTGTTTGGGGGGAGGGTAAAGTGTAGTGACTGTGTGTTTGGGGGGAGGGTAAAGTGTAGTGACTGTGTGCTTGGGGGGAGGGTAATGTTTAGTGACTGTGTGATTGAGGGGAGGGTACAGTTTTGTTACTTTGTTTGGGTGGAGGGTAAAGTTTTGTTACTGTGTTTGGGAGGAGGGTAAAGTGTAGTGACTGTCTGTTTGGGGGGGAGGGTAAACTATAGTGACTGTGTGTTTGCGGTAAAGTGTAGTGACTGCGTGCTTGGAGTAAAGTGTAGTGACTGTGTGTTTGGGGTAAAGTGTAGTGACTGTGTGTTTGGGGTAAAGTGTAGTGACTGTGTGTTTGGGATAAAGTGTAGTGACTGTATGTTTCGGGTAATGTGTAGTGACTGTGTTTAGGGGGAGGGTAAAGTGTAATGACTGTGTGTTTTGGGGGTAAAGTGTAGTGACTGTGTGATTGGGGTAAATTGTAGTGAATGTGTGTTGGGGTAAAGTGTAGTGACTGTGTGTTTCGTGTAAAGTGTAGTAATTGTGTGTTTCGAGTAAAGTGTAGTGACTCTGTTTGGGGTAAAGTGTAGTGTGTAATTGTTATTGCTTTTGTTGTGTATTGTTGTCATTTATTCCCCCAACTGACCCTGACCTTTCCCCCCCTTTTCTCTGCTTCCTTCCCTCCCTTTCCCCTTTCCCCTTTTCCCCTCCCTTCCTCCCTCCCTCACTTTTCCTTTCTTTCCTCCCTTTCCCCACTTTATTCTTCCCTCCCTCTTCCCTTTTACCCCTTTTTCTCCCTATTTCTCCCTGATCTTGCCCCCCACCCAACTTTCGCTCCCTCTCCCACTTACCCTCTTTTCCCCCTTTCTCCCCTGGCCCCGTTCCTGAGACTGTTTGTGGGACAGCGCTGTGCATAATTTGGCTGCCATGTTTTGCCCACATACATGCAGTAGTCGGCTTTCCTGCTCTCTTTCCCCCTACCCCTCCCCTTGCCATCTCTCCCTCTTACCCTCTTTTCCTTTTAATCCCACATGCAGCACGGTTTGTGGGACACTGCTGTGCGTATTTTGTCTGCCATGTTTCGCCCACAAATATATAGTCAATTCTCCTAATCTCCATCATCCTGCCCCGACCACTCCCCTTGTCCCAACTTCACCTACAGCGCCTTAGGACGTCCTCTTGACATGTAAGGCACAAAATAAATGTAAGTTTTGATTGATTTGATTGATTGATTGATTGTGGTGCGTGAGGTCAGACCATGATGACATCTCCCCGTCTCCCAGGTAACCAGTGATTGACAGGAGACAGAGAGAGTGACCCCTCCCCCCCCATGATGTCACCAGACTGACACTCCAGGCCATCACAGGGGGGATTGTGACGTCAGACCCGGCGATGGGTTTGTGGACAAACATTGTCTGTTTCCACGTTAGTTAAGACGGGAGAGAGGGAGCGACAGGACCCCCAGCCCCCACAGCTCAATAGCATTGGCTACACACACACTGGGATCCGGTATGACAGAGAGAATGATGGGTCACTGGGAGAGGTGTGAGCTTGTCATAGAGAGTTAGCGTGGGGTGGGGGGATTAGTGAAGGGAAGGTTGTATATCACTAATCTAGATTGATTGCTTATGAGGCAGTTACTCTTATGCTGGATAAGAAATTGTGGTTTATGTGGAGTTTCAGAAGTTATTTGATAAGAATCAACACACGAGGTTATAGATGTTTTGATAAAGAAGTTACAATACTATTTCCTCTGTCTGGGGAATCTGGAACAAAGGGGAATCATCTGATAACTAGTAATTACTATAATTAATTAATATAATTAGAATTTTTGTATAATTAGAATTTTTTATCATTATCATTATTTTATTATAATTATTGCTGAGCCATAGGAAAGATGTTAAGCATTGGAAAGGCTGCAGAGGAGATTTCCAGGATGGTACCAGGAAGGAGGGACTTCAGTCATGAAGAAAGGTTAGAGAGGCTGGGTTTATTCTCATTGTAGCAGATAAGGTTGCAAGGAGACCCAGTAAGAGGTTTTCAAGATCATGAGGGGATTCGATAGGGTAATCAGGGAAAAAAATGTTTGAAATTGTGGGTGTGTCAGTGACCTGAGGACACAGATTTGAAATAGTTTGTAAAAGAAGCAGAGGGCAGGTCAGGAGACTTTTTTTCATTCAGCGAGTTGTTCGAATCTGGAATGCATTGCCTGAAGTGGTGGTGGAGGCCAATTCAATGACAACTTTTAAAAGAGAGGTAGATGTATATTTGGGGAGGTTGTGGGGAGAGAGATAGGGAGCTGGGAGTGGGATTGATTTTGTCTTTTCAAAGATGCAGCACAGACTCAATGAGCCAAATGGCCTCCTTTTGTGCTGTCTGAGGGGCTGTGTGTGGATGTGTGATAATAATACTAATAATAACAGCAATAATAATGTAATGCTCACACTGATACAGCAAACGTTAATAATAATAATGTAAGATATAATATTATGATAAACATTGCATTTGATATAGTGCTGTTCACATCTTCTAGACGTCTCAAAGCTCTTCACAGAATATACTGTAAACAGAATTGACTGTATTTGTGGGCCAAACGCGGCAGCCGATTGCGCACAGTAATGACACAACAATCATGGGTTAAAATGACCAATTTATTATTATAACAATACAAACACAATAATAAGAACATCAGTAACCCATCAATGCCCACCCTCCACACAGTGATGGAGACAGTGGGCGTGTCACTGTCACTCTGCTGTCAATCACTGGTTACCAGGGAGACATTGGGATGTCAGTCTCCCTCTCCTGTCAATCACTGGCAGACAGGGACAGTGGGCGAATCCCGCTCTCCTGTCAATCACTGGTTACCAGGGAGACAGTCGCCTCACCCCCCCCCCCCCCCCCCCCCCCCCCACCCATACAGGCTCCCAGTGTATAGCGTCATGACGTCACCTGTGTGTTGACCGTTGGCCGTGGCTCGAGACGGGGGGTGTGACGGAGGGGGTGTGTGTGAGGGAGGGGCTGTGTGAGGGAGGGGGTGTGTGAGGGAGGGGGGGTGTGAGGGAGGTGGTGTGTGAGGGAGGGGCTGTGTGAGGGAGGGGCTGTGTGAGGGAGGTGGTGTGTGAGGGAGGGGCTGTGTGAGGGAGGGGCTGTGTGAGGGATGTGGTGTGTGAGGGAGGGGGTGTGTGAGGGAGGTGGTGTGTGAGGGAGGGGCTGTGTGAGGGAGGGGCTGTGTGAGGGAGGGGCTGTGTGAGGGAGGGGCTGTGTGAGGGAGGTGGTGTGTGAGGGAGGGGCTGTGTGAGGGAGGGGGGGTGTGAGGGAGGGGGTGTGTGTGTGAGGGTGGGTGTGTGTGTGTGTGAGGGAGGGTGTGTGTGAGGGAGGGGCTGTGTGAGGGAGGGAGGGGGTGTGTGAGTGAGGGGTGGTGTGAGGGGGTGTGTGAGGGAGGGGGTGTGAGGGTGTGTGTGAGGGAGGGGGGGTGTGAGGGTGTGTGTGTGTGTGAGGGAGGGTGTGTGTGTGTGAGGGAGGGGGTGTGTGAGTGAGGGGGGGTGTGAGGGAGTGTGTGTGTGTGAGGGAGGGTGTGTGTGTGTGAGGGAGGGTGTGTGTGTGTGAGGGAGGGGGTGTGTGAGGGAGGGGGGGTGTGAGGGAGTGTATGTGTGTGTGAGGGAGGGGGTGTGTGTGAGGCAGCGGGTGGAGGGAGGGGGTGTGAGGCAGGGGGTGGAGGGAGGGGGTGTGTGAGGGAGGGGGTGTGAGGCAGGGGTTGTGTGAATGACGGGTGTGTGAGGGAGGGAGTGTGTGAGGGAGGGGCGTGTGTGAGGGAGGGAATGTGTGTGTGAGGGAGGGGGGGTGTGAGGGAGCGGGGGGGGGGGGGGTGAGGGAGCGGGGGTGTGAGGGAGGTGGTGTGTGAGAGAGTGAGTGTGTGAGGGAGGGTGTGTGTGAGGGAGGGTGGTGTGTGAGGGAGGGTGGTGTGTGAGGGAGGGGTGTGTGTGAGGGAGGGGTGTGTGTGAGGGAGGGTGTGTGTGAGTGAGGGTGGTGTGTGAGGGAGGGTGTGTGTGAGGGAGGGTGTGTGTGAGGGAGGCTGTGTGTGGGAGAGTATATGTGTGAGGAAGGGTGTGTGAGGGAGGAATTGTGACAGAAGGGTTGCGTGAGGGAAGGGGTGCGTGTGGCAGTGGGTGCGTGAGGGAGGGGATCCGTGATGGAGGGGGTGTGAAAGGGAGGGGATGCTTGAGCGAGGTTGTGTGTGTGAGGGCGGGATGGTGTGTGCTTGAGGGAGCGAGTGGTTATGTGTCAGGGACGGGGTGTGTGAGGGAGGGTGTGTGTGAGGGAGGGGTGTGTGTGAGGGAGCATGTGTGAGAGAGGGTGTGTGTGGTGGAGGGTATGTGTGAGGAAGGGGGTGTGAGGGAGGAGGTGTGAGGGAGGGTGTGTGTGAGGGAGGGTGTGTGTGAGGGAGGGGGTGTGTGAGGGAGGGTGTGTGTGAGGGAGGGGGTGTGTGAGGAAGGGGGTGTGTGAGGAAGGGGGTGTGTGAGGGAGGGGGTGTGTGAGGGAGGGGGTGTGTGGGGGAGAGGTGTGTGGGGGAGGGTGTGTATGGGGGAGGGTGTGCGTGAGGGAGGGGAAGCACGAGGTAGGGGATGTGTGAGGGAGGGTATGTGTGTGGGTGGATGTGTGTACGGGAGGGTGTGTGTGTGAGGGAGGGTGTGTGGGGGGGAGTGTGTGTGTGAGGGAGGGCGTGTGTGAGGGAGGGTGTGTGTGAGGGAGGCTGTGTGATGGAGGGGGGGTGAGGGAGGGATGGTGTGACGGAGGAGGTGTGTGAGGGTGGGGGTGTCTGATGGAGGGAGTGTGTGAGGGAGGGGGGGGTGTGAGGGAGCATGTGTGAGGGAGGGTGTTTGTGGGGGAGGGTATGTGTGAGTACGTGGGTGTGAGGGAGGGGGGGTGTGAGGGAGGAGGTGTGTGAGGGAGAGTGTGTGTGAGGGAGGGTCCGTGTGAGGGAGGGCGTGTGTGAGTGAGGGCGTGTGTGAGGGAGGGCGTGTGTGAGGGAGGGCGTGTGTGAGGGAGGGCGTGTGTGAGGGAGGGCGTGTGTGAGGGAGGGCGTGTGTGAGGGAGGGCGTGTGTGAGGGATGGCGTGTGTGACGGAGGGTGTGTGTGAGGGAGGGTGTGTGCGAGGGAGGGAATGTGTGAGGGAAGGTGTGTGTCTGTGTGAGGGAAGGTGTGTGTGTGTGAGGGAGGGTGTGTGTGAGGGAGGGTGTGTGTGAGGGAGGGTGTGTGTGGGGGGCTGTGTTTGTGCGGAGGTGAGTGTTTTCAGGGGGTGGGGTGTGTCTCTCTCTATCTCTCTCTCTCTCTGTGTCTCCCTCTGTGCGTGTATGTGTGTGTGCGCGAGTTGTCTCTCTCTATATCTCTGTGTATGTGCCTCTGTCTCTGTGTATGTGTCCCTTTCTCTATGTCTCTGTGTGTGTGTCTCTCTCTCTGTTTATGCGTGTGTCTCTCTGTCTATGTGTGTGTCTCTCTGTCTGTGTGTGTGTCTCTCTCTGTCTATGTGTGTGTCTCCCTCTCTGTCTCTGTTTGTGTGTCCCTCTCTCTGTGTATGTGTCTCTCTCTCTGTCTATGTGTGTGTCTCTCTCTGCCTATGTGTGTGTGTAAGTGTGTCTCTCTCTGTCTATTTGTGTGTCTCCCTGTCTCCTTTGTGTGTCCCTCTCTCTGTTTGTCTCTATGTCTCTCTGTGTCTGTATGTGTGTGTCTCCATCTCTCTGTGTCCGCGTGTGTCTCCCTCCCTCTCCCTCCCTGTACCTGAGTGTGTCTCTCTCTGTCACAGTGTGTGTCTGTGTGTGTGTATCTGTGTCCCCCTGTCTCTCACCTGTAATTGTCTCCATTTCAACCAAAGTGTAGGATCCAGCGCTGCTCAGGACTCTGTATTTGGTGCCTGCGCTTTGAGGGCCTCGATTCCCTCTAACCCATCTCACCGTCCCCTTCGTCTCAACCCCCACAGCCCGACACAGAGGGGAAACCCACCTTCACAGGGAGAGAGACACACAGAGAGTCAGACACACAGAGACACAGACGCACGCACACAGAAAGAGACACAGAGATATTGAGACAACGAGAGAGAGAAACAGAGTGAGAGACACAGAGTGAGAGAGACAGAAGGGGAGAGAGAGAGACAACAATAACAACAACAAATTACACGTATAGAGCGCCTTTCACGTCGGGAGGAGGTCCCAAGGCGCTGCACAGGAGGCGTGTGACCCGAGCTGAGAGGGGAGTGTTTGGGAAGGGGTGAAACACGAAGGGGAGGTCGAAAAAGTTGGTGTTGAACAAAAGGCACGGTCGAAAAGGAAAGTCTTCAAACCGGCCTTGAAAGAGGAAAGGGAAGAAATGAGACGGAGGGATTGGGGGATGGTATTCCATAGGGTGGGAGCGGAGAAACTGAAGGCCCGGCCTCCGATGGTGGGGGGGTTCGGGCGGGGGGCTTGGAGCAGGCCAAGTCCTGCTGAACGGAGGGTCCGGGTGGGCGTGTAGGGGGAGAGTAGATCGGTTAAATAGGGCGGGGCAAGGCCGTGTAAGGCCTTGAAGGTGAGGACAAGGATCTTGAACTCGATCCTCTGGAGGATGGGGAGCCAGTGCAGACGGGCGAGGGTGGGGGTTATGTGGTCGCAGAGGCGGGTGTGGGATAGTACACGGGCTGCAGAGTTTTGGATGGCCTGCAGCCTGTGAATGCAGGAGCTGGGGAGGGCGACGAGGATAGAGTTTCCATAGTTCAGCCTCGAGGTGATGTACGTGTGCACGAGTGTTTCGGCAGCGCGGGGGGTAAGGTAGTTGCGGAGCCTGGCAATGTTGCGCAGGTGGAAATAAGCGGTGCCGGTCAAGGAAGTGGAAGTGGGGTTAGGGTAGAGGGGGAAAAGAGGAGGGTAAGTGGGGGAAGGAGAGCAGGAAAACTGAATGTATATGTGCGGGCGAAACTGAAATTCTTGCATTAGCTGCTAATTTGGGAGTATAGCCACCCACAGGACTGTTTTAATAATCATATTCCTTACCTCTTATCAAAGTAATATGTTATCTACCTTTGTTTTCGATCGCGCCTTTGGTCACCTTTCTACCCCTGCCCCTGGCTTGGTCCTGGGATCCATTATTGTGAAGCGTTCTGAGACGCCGTCCGGTGTGGAGGGCGAGATATAAATCTAAGTTGTTGTTGTTGCTGCTATCACAACAGAAACACAGACAGTCACCCTGACACACAGATACACAGTCACCTCCCTCACCAACTCTTGTCCTCCTCTCTCTCTCTCACGTTTGACCTTGGAGGGCTACACAGGCAGTCACTCTCACACAGTCAGAGAGAGACACACACATAGTCACACACACTCTCATACAGTCAGAGACATTCTCACACAGTCTCTCACACACACAGACACACGCAGTCACAGAGACACTCACACACAGAGAGAGACACACACACACAGACAGACATACAAACACTCAGTCAGAGATGCTCACGCACACTCACACAGAGACATACACACTCAAACAGTCACATAGACACACACACACACTTTCACACACACAGAGAGACACATACACTCTCACACACACAGAGACAAACACACTCTCACACACTCACAAACACAGTCACAGAGACACTCACACCGTCACAGAGACACTCACGCACACACTCACACAGAGTCAAAGACACTCTCACACACTCCCACACAGACACACACACACAGAGACAAACACTCTCACACACTCACACAGTCACAGACACTCACACACAGTCAAACACACTCACACACACACAGTCACAGAGACACTCACACACACACTCACACAGACAAACACTCTCACACACTCAGTCACACACACTCACACACAGACAAACACACTCACACACAGTCAGACACACACTCACACACAGTCAGACACACACTCACACACAGTCAGACACACACACACACTCACACACAGAGACAAACACACTCACACACTCACTCACACACAGACAAACACACTCACACACAGTCAGACACACACACACACTCACACACAGAGACAAACACACTCACACACAGAGACAAACACACTCACACACAGAGACAAACACACTCTCACACACTCCCACAAAAAGCACACACACACAGTCACAGAGACACTCACACACAGAGGCAAACACACTCTCACACGCACACAGTCAGAGACACTCATACACACACTCACACACAGAGACAAACACATTCTCACACACTCTCACACACAGACATTCACACACTCACAAACTGACACACGCACATACACAATCACAGAGACACACACTCTCTATCTCACACACACAGACACACACTCTTACACACAGACACACACACTCTCACACACAGACACACACACAGACACACACACAGACACTCCCACACACACAGTCACAGAGATACACACACAGAGACACTCACTCTCTCAGCTCCTCTCTCTCCGGGTTGACCTTGGCCATTGTCCAGGGCTCTGAGCTCGGGGGGATGTGGCCGGTGTTAGGCCTGAGGCCTGGGGTCTGGGCTGGGGGAGGGGGAGGCGGCCCCAGCCGGCTCTGGGCAGGAGAGGAGATGCCGTCCGAGATGGGAGGGCACCAGCCGGGACGCTGGGAGAGAGGAGGCTGGGGATTGGCTGGTGAGGAGGAGAGAGGAGGCTGGGGATTGGCCAGTGAGGAGGAGAGAAGAGGCTGGGGATTGGCTGGTGAGGAGCAGAAAGGACAGGAGGCTGGGGATTGGCTGGAGAGGAGGAGACAGGAAGCTGGGGATTGGCTAGTGAGGAGGCGACAAGAGGCTGGGGATTGGTTGGTGAGGAGGAGACAGGAGGCTGGGGATTGGTTGGTGAGGAGGAGAGAGGAGGCTGGGGATTGGCCAGAGCTCCTGACCGCCGCGAGCGGAGCTGAAGTCCATATCTGTATGTGACGTGACTCCCCCCCACCCCCCAGCCCCTGGTGACGTGTCTCCCCCCCCTCCCCCCCCCCCCCCCCGTCCACAGCATAGCCCCGACAGAGAAGGACAACTCAAGGGTTGACCATCAGTGGTAAACTGTGTTATCAGAGCGTTGATGAGGAATTCTCCCCCAATCCTGGTTAGCCCTGAGTGCCCTGTCCACCATCTTGGGACTCAAAGTCGAATGGGCACCAAGGACCATGATCTCCCAATGCAAACCCACATGCCGTGGTCGGGGCAGCCAGTACATTTCCTCATCATATCCATCTACAGTAAAAGTCTGTTTATCCGGCACACTCGGGGACCTGGCCAATGCCGGTTAAAGCGCGTGCCGGATATTCGACCGAAAACACATCCAAAAGATGCATTGTTCCGGATAACTTCCAGTTGATCGAATGCGGACTTTTTCTTTTGAGATGCCGGTTATGCAGAAGTTACTGTTGATCGAGTCACGAATAAACGGGCTTTTACTGCATTAGCTCTTTTATAGCATCTGGCCCTGTCGATGCTATGCCAGGTGTTTGCACTTTCTGCAGCATTGTAAACGAATGGATGGATGTCCTGTGTGTTCTTTACTGACCCCAGACTCTATGGAGGAGACTATACACACTGAGTGGGGCTGCTATCGAAATTTGGGGTGTCATCAGTAATACTGGTAGTAGGAGTAATTTTCCAAACTCAGTCCACTGTGACGAACTATATACTAAAAAAAATATTCCTTGCACGTGATACAGTGGGTTTTCACATCTTATCGACGTCTCAAAGTGCTTCACAGATTATAATGTAAAGTGAATTGACTGCATATTTATTGGTGAAATGTGGCAGCCAATTGCACCCAACAGCGTCCCATAAACAGTTGTGGATTGAAAATGACCTTTTTTTTATTATTGTGTTTTTTTGAGGGAGGGATTATTACCAGGCGTGTGTGTGTGCATGGAGTAGGGAAACTTGCCCAAGGTTTCACGCTGATTTGCCTGGATTCGAACACAGGTCTCAAGCTTCTAAGGCGAGTGAGTGGCTCTAACCACTGAGCTACAGGAGCTCCACTATTGATTAAACTATTGATAGAGGAGTTTATGATCTCCGGTATCGTAGATAAGTTCAGGATTGAGTCCTCATTTAACAATGCCTCAAGTGTCAAGCCATCCATATTTATTCCCCTTTGAGGCCAAATGACGTGTAATTGTTTTGTAAGGTGTTCAGTGTTTGGATATCTCCCCGATTCCAAGCAGCAGTTACACCTGTTTGGGAGCGTAAAGTGTAGTGACTGTGCATCTGGGGTGAAGTGAGGTGACTGCGCTTGGGAGCGTAAAGTGTAGGGACTGTGTGTTTGGGGTGAAATGTGGTGACTGCGTCTGAGAGCGTAAAGTGTAGTAACTGTGTACAAAACACAAAATACTACAGTAACTGGGAACCTGAAACAAAAAGAGAAGCTGCTGGGGAAACTCAGCAGGTCAGGCAGCATCCATGGAGAAAGGAAAAGTAGTCAAAGTTTCGGGTCTGCAAACCTTCGTCAGGATTTATGAGCAATTGTTTGTGAGAGCGAATGTGATAACAACAACAACAACTACTTTGATTTATATATTGCCTCCAGCACAGCTCACATCACTGCCCTCCTCATTGACCATGACTTCGGCCAAGCTAATGAAAATGCTAACATCTGAATTCCCTGAACCCAACTCCACCTCCAAACAAACCATTCTCTCCTGGCCTAAATTTATACTCTTGACTGTACAGCAACTTCTGCTATGCACTTGGCAAGAACAACAACAACAGAATTATATTTCAAGATCGCCTTTCACGCTAGGAGGACGTCCCGAGTGGCTGAAAAGTTAGGTTGGGACCCGAGTGGGGAGGGTGAGGGAGTGTCAGCGTATGTTCAGGGGGAAGGACAGTAGGAAAGCGTGGAGATTTAGGAGGGCAGCACAAAGCACGGTGGAGGAGGGTGCTTCAGACCGGCCTTACAAGAGGCAAGGGAGTACGCGAGGCTAAGGGACAAGCGTTCAGATATCTAACCATCTTGGACCACAACCCATTACAGCTCTAATTCCCAGGGCTATCAGGAGTTGAGAGGGCCTAACTCCACTTGACCTGTCATCAGAGAATTTGAGACATTGACAACACTTGGATGTTTGCAGAGGATTTGGTGGCGCTTGCCTGCTCTATGCAAACTGACTTTAAATTTACGTATAACATATACAGCCACTACAAAGTAGATACAATCCTGTGACATCTTTCCCACTCAACCCCTGTTAGCTGCGTGTGTTATAGCTGTATTGGGTTGGGTGGTCCAAGGTGGATATGCAGCAGAAAGCTTGTTAATCACTTATTTCCCTGGCATGATATGCCAAACTCCACAAGTTATCCTGACACTGCATTCGCCTAATATTGCCTCTTCCCAATCTGTGCCGAACTGTCTCTCAGACTGGATAAGACGGGTATATCCCCCCTAGGGAGAGGGAGAGAGACGGGAGGGATCATAATAATAAGAATAATAATCTTTGCATTTGATATAAACACTTTTCGCATCTGATCGACATCTTACAGCGTTTCTGAGAATAAACCATCAAGTGAATTGATGGTATATTTGTTGGGGAAACGTGGCAGCCGATTGTGCACAGCACCGTCCCCACAAACAGTCGTGCATTGAAATGACCAGTTTTTTATTATTCTGGGATTGCTGGGCAGATTATTATTAGATGCGTAATCTAAGCAAACTTGCCCAAAGTTTCGAACCCTGATTTACCTGGATTCGAACATAAGTCTCACACTTGTAATACAGAAGCTCTAACCACTGAGATACAGGAGCTCATCTTACCCACAGGAGATCCTGGAGCATATACTGTTTCAACTGGTTTAGATGCTCTTATGCAGATTGATGGATTTATATATGTCAGACACCTGTAGATTTGACATGTTTCAGACAACCGACTGACCAAAGCAAATTGTTGGTTAAACGTCAGCTGTTATACAAAAAGCTAATGTATGAAATAATCTTTAATTATAAGACTAATAAGGCCTTTGATTTACGTTCCACTATGTTGTTAATTTGATCTGTCAATTCCTCTTTACACTTGATTTCCACAAAGTTTACTGAACACTCGCCTTACACTTAATTTTTTTCTCATGTCACATCAATTTGCGTTCATATAGAGAGTATACACAGAGAGTATTGTCCTGCAGTACATCACAGTTGTGGATGCTGACAATGAGGTAGTGAAAGCAAGACATACAGTTACTATAATCACATTCCAAATGGAAAGAATTTAGCCGAAAATTGAACGAGTGGATAAAGGGTGCAAGAGAATGGGATTGAGCGAGAGAGTTCCATGTCTCATGGAGTTGTGGCTGGCCTTGGTGAATGGTAATAGAGCGGAAGGTTTTGGGGACATGATGGAGAACAAATCCATCTGAGTGTAGGTATTAGGTCGGAGCAGTGTGTAACCAGATCAGATGCTATGTGGGTGAGGGTCATAAAGTCATTGGAAAACAAAATTTGAAAACATCTCAGAGCAGATGGTTTGTTGGAGTGATTTGGAACTGTTATCATATTTGGATGATACAGCTATTGTACACATATACAGATTCCACTGCAGACTGTGATAGCTTGCTGAACATTACGCCACTTTTCCCCACATGCGATAACATGTACATATATCATTCAGCCTTTTGGCCATTCCACCCACTTAGAACTGCAACGCTCAGTCCTTGCCTCCGCAGAGCTCACATCACTGCTCTCCTCATTCAGCGTGACTTAAGCCAAACTATGAAAATTGTGAACTTCTGGAGTCCCTGATCCCAAATCTGCCTCCAAACAAACCAACCTTTCATGGCCTAATGTTAAATTCTTAACTACACATCAGCTTCGGGTATGTGCATGACATGATTATATTTAAAATTTTGTTTTCCATGGTAGTGAACAGTTAAACATTTTACATGATGGCAAGGTTGTTTGGGAACAACGCTTCGATGGAATTATGCTACAAAATGTACAATGAGTTAAGCCGCGATATTCACCCACATATATATATTTAATTGAATCTTTTCTATATTCTTTCAAGGTGAGTGTTCAAGTAGGGAGCGACAGAACTCCACAATTATATAGGATATAATATTGACCAGTGTGTGTAGTATAACTTATGCCTCCCATATAAGAACATTCAATTTCGAACTCACTAACCGTAACTTACCAACTTACTTTCTGAACTACAGTATATTAAACGCAGCACGATTCCGTTTCAGTTATCGATTGTAAGGGTTCATTTAGATTTGTGGTTCTGCGGTAAATGAAGGACTGTCACAAATGTTGTGCAAACTTAGCTCAATTTATTAATTCATATGTGCAATAGATATAAATAATTAACAGGTTGCATTACAGTAATGCTTACTTTTCTATCTACAGTTCATAATGATTTAAGTGATTTATTCGAATGCTGCAGAAGTGATAGGAGAGAAATATCCAATTGAATGTCCATTGTAATTTGTCCATTTTCAGATCCATAAAACATATCCAATTATTGTTGTATGTTTCTCAATTTGATCATCCCGAATTATCCAGATAATACAGCATGCCTAATTTTAGTATCGCAAATTTAAATCAATAATTTATTCTATCCAATTCCATTTATCCCCCTCAATTAAAACAGTTGACTCTCTTTCCAAATCAATCTCGTTCATAAACTTACACAGGTAGATGTCAACTATTGTTTATTTCAAGATGTTTATTTTGTGCGATAAAATGCTCTAAAGCTCTTTCCAGCTGCAAAACACAATTCGCTAGAAGACGGGTAACAACTGGTAATTTATCGATTCTTCTTCTTCTTCATATATGTACAGTACATAAAATCTCAGGTTGCTTTAATTTTATTGAAAATAAAAGTTCCGATTTCAGTGGAAGATATCTAACTGCACAAAATCTTTTTTCAAACAATAACAGGCGTTTTCAAACAGATCCTTATTCCATCTAAAAGCGATTATTTCGAAGATGCCGAATCATTGCTAAGATAGCACACATCTGTGCGTGAGTGTACTGCTGTGAAGACCAACCAGAGCAACAAATCTACACATGGTTATGTTGGTGGTTCATCAAGCGAGTTATAGGGTAAATGAAGATGGATTTCAGGCGCTGCCTGAACTGGGTCTGGGTCACACCATAGATGACAGTGTTGGCGCAGGAGCTGAGGAACTGCAGCATGTGACCCACATGCTTAGTGATGGTGAAAGGGCTGCTGTAGTTGTACTGATCGAGTTTGGCGTCAGTCATCAGTGCAAACATGTCGGTGACCACGTAGGTGAGCCACAGCAACACAAATGTCCCCGAGATGGTAAAGAGCAGGATAATGGATTTCTGACGACTCTCCATCTCCTCTTCCCTCCCCTTCACTGATCCCCGCAGACGTTGGCGCACAGCGCTGGCCACTAGAACCTGCCTGATGGTCAGAGAGTTGAAGAGGAGGATAACGATGAAGGGAAGCATTGGATTTACAATCAAATGAATAAAGAGAATGGCTCTCACGCCAGCAGCAGTTGTAAATTTGCGATTGAAGCTGCAGAACCAGGGCTGCCCATTGATCATCATCCGTGATTGGTACATAAAATAGAAGGGGATATTTTTTACACTTAACAATACACAGATTGTCCAGATCACCAGGCCCGCTGTCCTCTCGGTGCAGTATTTGGGTTTGAGCTTTGGGCAGCAGATGGCAATGAAGCGGTCGAAGGTGAAGGCCATGGTCAGCCAGACAGAGGCATCAATGACGATGAAACGCAGCACAAGGTGGACTCTGCACACGGGGGTCCAGAACAAAGGGAAGTGCGGCAGGTGGAGCTGAAATGTCTTTCTCAGGATCACACCAATGAATATGACCAGCAGATCAGCAACAGCCATGGCGACCAGGTAGCGGGTGACACATTTGGAGAGTCCACAATGTCCCTGGGCCAGGACAACAATGGTCACCGCAATCGCTGCAGCAAAGTCACAAAAAACAATCTTAGATTTCACTATCTCATCCTTTATTGTGCTTGGCAGTAAATCATTGTAATATTCTAAGCGTTTACTTTGTGTATAGCACTTGGATCATACATGTCAAATAGATACATTTCGCAGAGTAGTCTGAGAATGTTACGTCGAAGATTATAGCACAGAAGGTCATTCAGCCCTTTGTAACTGTGCCAGGTATTCTATAAATTAAATGCCAAAATATACTGTGGTCATAGAAATTGTAGTTCCACAAGTCAATGACCCAATAACTACCACATCCAGTTATGAATCCATATTGAGAAGGATTATTATCTGTGGAAAAAAAACAACCAATCACTAAACTTCACACTCCAATTGATTCCAATGTATATACAGGATGTGGTGCAAGGAAACACCGCTAAGCCATTGCCCTGCGTGCAAACAAAACCAGGTCATTTCGCTTCCAATTGAGCTTTGTAACCATCTTTACTCCCTGCCACTCACTCGCTTCCTCTGCGGGTTTGCTCCAGAAATGCCATGACCACAATGCCCACTGCCTACACTTTGGAATGTCTCATCGAGCCTTCGCCTGTTGCAATGCGTGTACGCTGACGATGCCTCGGTGATTGGTCTTCTCCGAGTCTTACTTTGAGCATTTTGCTGCAGTACGTGACACAAACCCTCGCAAAATTTACCCATTCCTTCACTGTATACTTTATTGCTCAAACTCCATGTCTCCTACCAATTTCCGCTTCCATTCTCCATCATTTTCTCACAGCAGCCCTATGTTCCCGTGGAATCCTAAACTGAATTGATTGTTGCAAACGCTGCTGGATTTCCATCAGCAGCCACCAGGGTTCCCCCTTCACCAATTTCCTCCACTTTCTTCGCCGACATCTCCGCACTCCATTCCTCCTTCTGCATGCTGTTCTTAACTCCTGATAATCTGGGGTGACTTTAACAACAACTCTTTTGAATTCGGTCATCCATGACAAGCTAGCAACCGTGGACTACCACACCACTACTTACGGACACATGCAACATTGGTACAGTAGCCAACTCCACTTCATCAAATCTCAGGTTCTCTATGTATACTATCCCATTTCAAACCCTCCTTTTCTTTCCAAAGTCGTGCACTCCGTTGTCGTTTCGCAAATTTGGATTTCCCCTTCCAGCTACATTCAACAACCCTTTCAAATTTGGGATTTGTATTGATTATAACATCCTTCTCAACCTCTCGGCTGCTTTCCATGGCTGCTTTCTGTTCTTCTTCATTCACAACTTCTGGCCAGCTTATCTCTCTCTCTCTTTCATTCTCTCTTTCTCTCTTTCTCTCTTTCTCTCTTTCTCTCTTTCTCTCTTTCTCTCTTTCTCTCTTTCTCTCTTTCTCTCTTTCTCTCTTTCTCTCTTTCTCTCTTTCTCTCTTTCTCTCTTTCTTTCTTTCTTTCTTTCTTTCTTTCTTTCTTTCTTTCTTTCTTTCTTTCTTTCTCTCTTTCTTTCTTTCTTTCTTTCTTTCTTTCTTTCTTTCTTTCTTTCTTTCTTTCTTTCTTTCTTTCTTTCTATCTTTCTTTCTATCTTTCTTTCTTTCTTTCTTTCTCTCTCTCTCTCTCTCTCTCTAAGAGAGTTGTCTGGCAGCAACAATTTGCACTAAAATATATACAGTCAATCGACTTTACAGTGAAGTCTGTGACGTGTTTTCGTGAGTATCATTTTGAAGGAGACCCTCTGGTATGGCTCCCACAAGCGCCTCCATACCGAGGGCAGTGACAATATCTTCCTCCTCCATGAATAGTGATACGGAGCCAATACAGAAGCTCAGTGACATGCTTGACTACAGATGTCCTCCATATCCTGTATTGATTCCAAGGCCCACTCTACATTTCACCAAATCTGCAACATGCATTGGCTCAACCACTATCTGAAAGGCATGCTGGAACTACTAGAGGGGATTCTTGAGACAGACCTTGAAATAGGAAAGAGTGTGAGCAAAGTGAAGGCATTGTGGGTTGGAATTCTACTTGTGCAGAGAGACAGAAACCCTGGCTGCCGAAGATAGGATCTGTTGGGCAGGAGAAATAGAGCAGGCCGGAACCTGGTAAATAGAGAGAGTATACAGATTGTTAAGTGGTGAGTAGGTCAGAGAGATTGGAGGGGGCAAGTCCACGGATGGTTTGAAAGTGAGGACAAGGATCTTAAAGTTGTTCATAATCCCGTGCAGGGTTTAGGTTTTCGGGAAAAGGAGTCTGGTGCGGGAGAGGACATGAGCTGCATAGTTTTGGTTGATCTGCGGCTTGCAGAGTGTAGAGTTGAGAAGACTGACGAAGAGGGAGTTGATGTAGTTGAGCCGAGAAGTGACAAGCGTGTGTGTATGCATTTCAGTAACCTGAGAGGTGAGGCTGTGATGGAGAAGGCCGATATTCTGGAGGTGGTGTGAGATGGTGCTGTTCATACTATGGATATGGTATGACCAGGGAGGGGGCGAGGCGGAGGGACTTTGGGATGGACTTCCAGAGGTTGAGGGCAGAATGTCTAAAGTCTCGCCCGCCAAATGTGGGGCGGGTGGGTCCGCTGACGTGGTGGAGGACAGGTTGCTTACAGGCTTGGTTAGGTGAAGGATACTGATGCTGCTGGTAACTATGGGAGGTCAGCGGCTTGGCTCACATTGAGCTGTGGAAAGTTTTCTCTGTATCCACAATACTGAGGATTACGGCAGGAAGCTGTGCAGGGGTTGGAATAGAAACCAATGACAAAGGCAAAGTAGAGACGGTGTCAGTGGAAGGGCATGAAACAGTCTAGGACAGAGACGTTCTGGTTGAGGTGGAGGTATATATTTCCTTACCACTGATGTTAGATTATCTGGCCTGTATTGCCAGATTTCATATCTTTCTTCCTCTCTATATCTTTTATCTCTCGCGGGGAATACCATTAAATGAATAGTATTATGACAGTGCGGATGGTTATTTTCAAAGAATATTTAATGAAGCCCCTGAACCAACCAATAACATGCAGAGTGGCTACAACTTCATTCTGTAACTCTTGGTCTCCCCCACATATATTCATTCGATCATTTGTTAAATACAACATACGGACTTCAGGAACACACCATGCACAGTATATCAATTTAGAGTTCGCTTTTGTTGACTAATTTAATTTTCCAATTTGTATCTGCTCATTGTCTGGTTAATTGACATTACTCATTTTTATTGCATATTATTTCTCAAGACATTTTCTCTACCGAAATTTACTTTGTAATCCACTATAGCTCAGTGGTTGGAATACTGTGTCTCAGATGTTGGGAGTCCTGGAGCTCAGTGGTTGACGTGCTGTAACTCAGTGGTTAGAGCATTAAACTCATGAGTGAAATGTTCATTAAATTTCCAACAGCGCAAAACGTTGGAACGTTTTCTTACTCTACACGCCTGATAGTAATTCATCAGCAAAAAAACTCAACAATAAACTACATTTGATGACCGTTTGTGAGACACTGGTGGCTGCCACAATTCATGCACAAACGTTTTAGTTTTGAGTATGAAATGGGAAGTAATTTGAGACGTCTAGAACAGGCGAACGGTGCAATATCCAATTCAAAGAAGACTATTTTATTCCTTATTATACGAAGACTAAATAAACACAATGAATCAGAGAAAAAAGTTATAAAACACACTACCATATTGGTCATTTTTTTGTGCCAACATTTCTGAAAGTTACCTTCAGACGCTTCTTATTTCTTTATTAGAATACATTATTTCACTGACCAGCAATGAATTGAACTTGGTTATAAAGAGCACAGCGTTGCACAATTTTGCAGTTAATAACCCATCCAAAAATAACACACTAACAAAATTGTTCATTTTAATCTGTTTGTGGGACATTGTTGTGATCAATTGTTTGCCGTGATTAGCCCAAACTAATTTCACAATATATTCTGTGAAGTGCTATGAGACATCTAGAAGACACGAAAAGAACTGCATGAAGTGCAAGGATTACTTTTGTTATCAGAAGTTGCTGGACAAAGTTATAAAGTCTGAGAAGAAAATTATTGGAAGCAAGAAAGGCAGTCTGATATACGATAGGATACCAGCTACAGTTCTATATGTTCTCCAGCTTGTGGAGGGAAGATTTGGAAGTATCAAAAGGCAGGGACTTGCAGTCGCGACTGGACATGATATATACATACATATAGAAGGGTTATGGCAGCCTGCGCGTTGCAGTTAGCAATCTTATGGAGGCGTGGGAAGACAGAGCATTTCGTGAATATTGGGCTAAAGCACAGTTGACGGTTGAACAAGAATCCTAGGTCCCTGATTCACTTGGTGAGTTGGAATGTGCATCTCTGTACGCAGATGCTCCCAATGCCTGTGGTGTGGAAGAGTTCGACACCCAATCAGGAGGATCAATGTCGTCAACCTTGCTGACATTCAGCTGCAGGAATTTGTCTTTTATCCAGGAAATGATGCCTTCAGATTATCTGACATCGCATAAGATACTGTGTGGTACAATTGAGAGTCAGAAAGGACATCTGAGCGGTCTAAAGACAGAAACCAAACGAACACTATAATAACCATAGTGATGCATGGAAGAGACATTCATGAAGAAAGGTGGTAGAAGTGGAATCAGTGACACGTGGTAGGGCGAGAGGAGCGTTCAACGTGGAAAAGGAGAAGGAGGAGTACTGTTGATGAACAGGATATCGTTTGTCATGTTGACCAATGTAGCTTCAATGCTGTGAGGAACACCATATACCAATTGTACTGATCATGAAAGAAGTGGTAGAAGAGGAAAAAGTGAAACTGTGAAGCAATAACAATGTCAAAGACCATGTCAAGTTATTGGAGTTTGCACCCAGCGAAGTGGTTGGATGGGATAGCATTCTGTATGTCAAAGCCTTTGAGTAGGTGCACAGGAGATTTCCCAGGTATATTCCCATTGTAGCAGAGAAGGATAAGACAAGGCTTAATAGAGGTTTTCAATATTATGTGCGGATTTTGCATGTAAATACCGGTGGGTAAATGGGTAAACAAGTGGCACAGGCTGTCACTCTTTTGACAGCCTGTGCAAGGTTGTCACAATAAGCAGAGAAGTTTTACTTCACACAGCGATTCAGTCGTATTTGGAATGTATTTCCTGAATGGCTGATGGGAGCCGATTTGATAAGAACTTTCAAGAGAGATGTAGATAGTTATTTGGGGAGGGAAAACATGCAGGCGTTTGGTGAGATCATGGCGAAGTGGAATTTCTTTGGACTGAACATTCCATCATGGACCCAAAAGCCTCATTATGTAGATTATAATACTGATTGTATACAACCAAGTGTTTCATCAACAAAAAATTTGAGGAAAACTTTGCTGTAACATTCGTGCACCTTTCTTGGCTTTTATCATTTGATTATCTATCCAACTTTTAGAAAGGATTGAGACCTATCAGTTTCAATGATTATTCTTTCATCCAATATTTGGTCAATTTAACCAAACCTGAATTCAGGGATTCTATCCCCTCAACCAATGTGGTTGTTATCCTCCATCTTTTCAATCTCTGTAATATCCAGTTTGCGTTGTGATGAGCGGAACAGCAATAAGATAACTTGTGACAGCACATTTCAAGTTAAGTGGTCGTGCCAATGCGATGGACAATCAGTGTTACGACCCACGCTGCTAGTGTCAAGATTAGGGAGGATGGACTATGGCAGGGATGAAAAGTGTCGACCAAAGGCATGGACACAAAATGGATGTGTTCTGATGGCAATAAGGGAGCAGTCAAGCAGAAGATTCTGCGGGATAGTAGCTGATGGCTCGAATGGCAATGTTGAGGTAGCAAAGCGAAGGTCATGAAGCAGGAAGGAGCCAGCTGAGTGCATGCAATGGGCGCGTTGGTAGGGTGTTATGGGATGACAGATGTAGGCGGGAAGAAGGGCATGGAGCACTGAGACTGAGAGGAAGAGAGAGACTGAGATAGAGAGAGACTGAGAGAGAGACTGAGATAGAGAGAGACTGAGAGTGAGAGAGAGAGAGAAACTGAGAGAGAGACTGAGAGAGAGAGAGACTGAGTGAGAGAGAGAAAGACTGAGAGAGATACTGAGAGAGAGAGAGACTGAGAGAGAGACTGAGAGCGAGAGAGACTGAGAGACTGCAAGAGAGAGAGATTGACTGAAAGAAACTGACTGAGAGAGAATGAGAGAGAGACACTGAGACTGAGAGAGAGACTGAGAGTGAGAGAGACTGACTGAGGGACAGAGAGAGAGAAACTGAGAGAGAGAGACTGAGAGAGAGAGAGTGAGAGAGAGAGAGAGAGAGAGAGAGACTGACAGAGAGAGAGAGACTGAGAGAGAGAGAGACTGAGACTGAGAGAGACTGAGAGAGATGGAGACTGAGAGAGAGACTGGGAGAGAGACTGAGACTGAGAGAGAGAGACTGAGAGAGAGAGAGATTGAGAGAGCGAGAGAGACTGAGAGAGAGACTGAGAGACAGTCTGGGAGAGAGACTGAGAGAGAGACTGAGACTGAGAGAGAGAAAGACTGAGAGAGAGACCGAGAGACTGACAGACTGAGACTGAGAGAGAGACTGACTGAGAGACAGAGAGAGACTGAGTGAGACTGCATGAGAGACTGACAGAGTGAGACTGAGAGAGAGAGAGAGAGAGAGAGAGAGAGAGAGACTGCGATAGAGACTGAGAAAGAGAGACTGACTGAGAGAGAGAAAGAACGAGACTGAGAGAGACTGAGAGAGAGACTCAGACTGAGAGAGACTGAGGCTGAGAGAGACTGAGAGAGAGAGACTGAGAGAGAGAGACTGACTGAGAGACTGAGAGAGAGACTGAGACTGAGAGAGACTGAGAGAGAGAGACTGAGAGAAAGACGGTGACTGAGAGAGACTGAGAGAGAGAGATTGACTGAGAGACTGAGAGACAGACTGGGAGAGAGACTGAGAGAGAGACTGAGACTGAGAGAGAGAAAGACTGAGAGACTGACAGACTGAGACTGAGAGAGAGACTGACTAAGAGACAGAGAGAGACTGAGTGAGACTGCATGAGAGACTGAGAGAGTGAGACTGAGAGAGAGAGAGAGAGAGAGAGAGACTGTGATAGAGACTGGGAAAGAGAGACTGACAGAGAGAGAGAGACTGAGACTGAGAGAGAGACTGAGAGAGAATGAGAGAGAGAGCGACTGAGAGAAAGAGAGAGACTGAGAGAGAGGCTGACTGAGAGACTGCAGGAGAGAGACCGATTGAGAGAAAGACTGAGACTGAGAGAGAGACTGAGACTGAGGGAGAGACTGAGAGTGAGGGAGAGACTGAGAGTGAGAGAGAGAGAGAGACTGACTCAGTGACAGAGAGAGAGAAAATGAGAGAGAGAGACTGACTGAGAGAGAGAGAGAGAGAGAGAGAGAGACACTGTGAGAGAGAGAGAGAGACTGAGAGACTGACAGAGAGACTGAGAGAGAGACTGACAGAGAGAGAGAGACTGAGAGAGAGACTGACAGAGAGAGAGAGACTGAGAGAGAGAGCGACTGAGAGAAAGAGAGAGACTGACTGAGAGACGGCGAGAGAGAGAGAGACTGACTGAGAGAGAGAGAGACTGAGTGAGAGAGAGAGACAGAGACTGAGAGAGACTGAGAGAGAGAGCGACTGAGAGACTGCGAGAGAGAGAGTCTGACTGAGAGAGAGAGAGAGACTGAGACTGAGATAGAGACTGAGAGTGAGAGAAAGACTGATTGAGAGACAGAGAGAGAGAGAGACTGAGTGAGACTGAGTGAGACTGAGAGAGAGACTGAGAGAGAGAGAGAGAGAGAGACTGAGACTGAGTGAGAGAAAGACTGAGAGAGAGACTGAGAGACTGACAGACTGAGACTGAGACTGAGAGAGAGACTGACTGAGAGACAGAGAGAGACTGAGTGAGACTGCATGAGAGACTGAGAGAGTGAGACTGAGAGAGAGAGAGAGAGAGAGAGAGAGAGAGACTGTGATATAGACTGGGAAAGAGAGACTGACTGAGAGAGAGAGAGACTGAGGCTGAGAGAGAGACTGAGAGAGAATGAGAGAGAGAGCGACTGAGAGAACTAGAGAGACTGAGAGAGAGGCTGACTGAGAGACTGCGGGAGAGAGACAGACTGAGAGAGAGACTGAGACTGAGAGAGAGACTGAGACTGAGGGAGAGACTGAGAGTGAGAGAGATAGAGAGACTGACTCAGTGACAGAGAGAGAGAAAATGAGAGAGAGAGACTGAGAGAGAGAGACTGACTGAGAGAGAGAGAGAGAGAGAGAGAGAGAGACTGTGAGAGAGAGAGAGACTGAGAGACTGACTGAGAGAGACTGAGAGAGAGACTGACAGAGAGAGAGACTGACAGAGAGAGAGAGAAACTGAGAGAGAGACTGATAGAGAGAGAGAGAGACTGAGAGAGAGAGCGACTGAGAGAAAGAGAGAGACTGACTGAGAGACGGCGAGAGAGAGAGACTGACTGAGAGAGAGAGACAGACTGAGTGAGAGAGAGAGAGAGAGACAGAGACTGAGAGAGACTGAGAGAGACTGAGAGAGACTGAGAGAGAGAGCGACTGAGAGACTGCGAGAGAGAGAGTCTGACTGAGAGAGAGAGAGAGACTGAGACTGAGATAGAGACTGAGAGTGAGAGAAAGACTGATTGAGAGACAGAGAGAGAGAGAGAGAGAGACTGAATGAGACTGAGTGAGACTGAGAGAGAGACTGAGAGAGAGAGAGAGAGAGACTGACTGAGAGACTGAGAGAGAGAGACTGAGAGAGAAAGAGAGACTGAGAGAGAAAGAGAGAGACTGACTGACTGAGAGATGGGGCAGAGACTGAGAGAATGACTGAGAGAGATACAGAGAGAGAAAGAGACTTACTGTGAGAGAGAGAGAGAGAGAGAGACTGAGAGAGAGAGACTGACTGAGAGACTGAGAGAGAGACTGAGACTGAGAGAGACTGAGAGAGAGAGACTGAGAGAAAGACGGTGACTGAGAGAGACTGAGAGAGAGAGATTGACTGAGAGACTGAGAGACAGACTGGGAGAGAGACTGAGAGAGAGACTGAGACTGAGAGAGAGAAAGACTGAGAGACTGACAGACTGAGACTGAGAGAGAGACTGACTAAGAGACAGAGAGAGACTGAGTGAGACTGCATGAGAGACTGAGAGAGTGAGACTGAGAGAGAGAGAGACTGAGTGAGAGAGAGAGACAGAGACTGAGAGAGACTGAGAGAGAGAGCGACTGAGAGACTGCGAGAGAGAGAGTCTGACTGAGAGAGAGAGAGAGACTGAGACTGAGATAGAGACTGAGAGTGAGAGAAAGACTGATTGAGAGACAGAGAGAGAGAGAGACTGAGTGAGACTGAGTGAGACTGAGAGAGAGACTGAGAGAGAGAGAGAGAGAGACTGAGACTGAGTGAGAGAAAGACTGAGAGAGAGACTGAGAGACTGACAGACTGAGACTGAGACTGAGAGAGAGACTGACTGAGAGACAGAGAGAGACTGAGTGAGACTGCATGAGAGACTGAGAGAGTGAGACTGAGAGAGAGAGAGAGAGAGAGAGAGAGAGAGACTGTGATATAGACTGGGAAAGAGAGACTGACTGAGAGAGAGAGAGACTGAGGCTGAGAGAGAGACTGAGAGAGAATGAGAGAGAGAGCGACTGAGAGAACTAGAGAGACTGAGAGAGAGGCTGACTGAGAGACTGCGGGAGAGAGACAGACTGAGAGAGAGACTGAGACTGAGAGAGAGACTGAGACTGAGGGAGAGACTGAGAGTGAGAGAGATAGAGAGACTGACTCAGTGACAGAGAGAGAGAAAATGAGAGAGAGAGACTGAGAGAGAGAGACTGACTGAGAGAGAGAGAGAGAGAGAGAGAGAGAGACTGTGAGAGAGAGAGAGACTGAGAGACTGACTGAGAGAGACTGAGAGAGAGACTGACAGAGAGAGAGACTG
The DNA here is from genome assembly GCA_035084275.1 of Hydrolagus colliei. Classification (NCBI taxonomy): domain Eukaryota; kingdom Metazoa; phylum Chordata; class Chondrichthyes; order Chimaeriformes; family Chimaeridae; genus Hydrolagus; species Hydrolagus colliei. The sequence goes on along the minus strand of JAYJKW010000125.1, from coordinate 130,257 downwards.
ACAGAGAGAGAGAGAAACTGAGAGAGAGACTGATAGAGAGAGAGAGAGACTGAGAGAGAGAGCGACTGAGAGAAAGAGAGAGACTGACTGAGAGACGGCGAGAGAGAGAGACTGACTGAGAGAGAGAGACAGACTGAGTGAGAGAGAGAGAGAGAGACAGAGACTGAGAGAGACTGAGAGAGACTGAGAGAGACTGAGAGAGAGAGCGACTGAGAGACTGCGAGAGAGAGAGTCTGACTGAGAGAGAGAGAGAGACTGAGACTGAGATAGAGACTGAGAGTGAGAGAAAGACTGATTGAGAGACAGAGAGAGAGAGAGAGAGAGACTGAATGAGACTGAGTGAGACTGAGAGAGAGACTGAGAGAGAGAGAGAGAGAGACTGACTGAGAGACTGAGAGAGAGAGACTGAGAGAGAAAGAGAGACTGAGAGAGAAAGAGAGAGACTGACTGACTGAGAGATGGGGCAGAGACTGAGAGAATGACTGAGAGAGATACAGAGAGAGAAAGAGACTTACTGTGAGAGAGAGAGAGAGAGAGAGACTGAGAGAGAGAGACTGACTGAGAGACTGAGAGAGAGACTGAGACTGAGAGAGACTGAGAGAGAGAGACTGAGAGAAAGACGGTGACTGAGAGAGACTGAGAGAGAGAGATTGACTGAGAGACTGAGAGACAGACTGGGAGAGAGACTGAGAGAGAGACTGAGACTGAGAGAGAGAAAGACTGAGAGACTGACAGACTGAGACTGAGAGAGAGACTGACTAAGAGACAGAGAGAGACTGAGTGAGACTGCATGAGAGACTGAGAGAGTGAGACTGAGAGAGAGAGAGAGAGAGAGAGAGACTGTGATAGAGACTGGGAAAGAGAGACTGACAGAGAGAGAGAGACTGAGACTGAGAGAGAGACTGAGAGAGAATGAGAGAGAGAGCGACTGAGAGAAAGAGAGAGACTGAGAGAGAGGCTGACTGAGAGACTGCAGGAGAGAGACCGATTGAGAGAAAGACTGAGACTGAGAGAGAGACTGAGACTGAGGGAGAGACTGAGAGTGAGGGAGAGACTGAGAGTGAGAGAGAGAGAGAGACTGACTCAGTGACAGAGAGAGAGAAAATGAGAGAGAGAGACTGACTGAGAGAGAGAGAGAGAGAGAGAGAGAGACACTGTGAGAGAGAGAGAGAGACTGAGAGACTGACAGAGAGACTGAGAGAGAGACTGACAGAGAGAGAGAGACTGAGAGAGAGACTGACAGAGAGAGAGAGACTGAGAGAGAGAGCGACTGAGAGAAAGAGAGAGACTGACTGAGAGACGGCGAGAGAGAGAGAGACTGACTGAGAGAGAGAGAGACTGAGTGAGAGAGAGAGACAGAGACTGAGAGAGACTGAGAGAGAGAGCGACTGAGAGACTGCGAGAGAGAGAGTCTGACTGAGAGAGAGAGAGAGACTGAGACTGAGATAGAGACTGAGAGTGAGAGAAAGACTGATTGAGAGACAGAGAGAGAGAGAGACTGAGTGAGACTGAGTGAGACTGAGAGAGAGACTGAGAGAGAGAGAGAGAGAGAGACTGAGACTGAGTGAGAGAAAGACTGAGAGAGAGACTGAGAGACTGACAGACTGAGACTGAGACTGAGAGAGAGACTGACTGAGAGACAGAGAGAGACTGAGTGAGACTGCATGAGAGACTGAGAGAGTGAGACTGAGAGAGAGAGAGAGAGAGAGAGAGAGAGAGACTGTGATATAGACTGGGAAAGAGAGACTGACTGAGAGAGAGAGAGACTGAGGCTGAGAGAGAGACTGAGAGAGAATGAGAGAGAGAGCGACTGAGAGAACTAGAGAGACTGAGAGAGAGGCTGACTGAGAGACTGCGGGAGAGAGACAGACTGAGAGAGAGACTGAGACTGAGAGAGAGACTGAGACTGAGGGAGAGACTGAGAGTGAGAGAGATAGAGAGACTGACTCAGTGACAGAGAGAGAGAAAATGAGAGAGAGAGACTGAGAGAGAGAGACTGACTGAGAGAGAGAGAGAGAGAGAGAGAGAGAGACTGTGAGAGAGAGAGAGACTGAGAGACTGACTGAGAGAGACTGAGAGAGAGACTGACAGAGAGAGAGACTGACAGAGAGAGAGAGAAACTGAGAGAGAGACTGATAGAGAGAGAGAGAGACTGAGAGAGAGAGCGACTGAGAGAAAGAGAGAGACTGACTGAGAGACGGCGAGAGAGAGAGACTGACTGAGAGAGAGAGACAGACTGAGTGAGAGAGAGAGAGAGAGACAGAGACTGAGAGAGACTGAGAGAGACTGAGAGAGACTGAGAGAGAGAGCGACTGAGAGACTGCGAGAGAGAGAGTCTGACTGAGAGAGAGAGAGAGACTGAGACTGAGATAGAGACTGAGAGTGAGAGAAAGACTGATTGAGAGACAGAGAGAGAGAGAGAGAGACTGAATGAGACTGAGTGAGACTGAGAGAGAGACTGAGAGAGAGAGAGAGAGAGACTGACTGAGAGACTGAGAGAGAGAGACTGAGAGAGAAAGAGAGACTGAGAGAGAAAGAGAGAGACTGACTGACTGAGAGATGGGGCAGAGACTGAGAGAATGACTGAGAGAGATACAGAGAGAGAAAGAGACTTACTGTGAGAGAGAGAGAGAGAGAGAGACTGACTGAGAGAGAGAGACTGAGAGAGAGAATGACTGAGAAACTGAGAGAGAGACTGAGAGACAGAGAGAGAGACTTAGAGAGACTGAGAGAGAGAGACTCAGAGAGACTGAGAGAGACTCAGATAGACTGAGAGAGAGAATCAGAGAGACTGAGAGCGAGACTATGAGACAGAGAGACTGAGAGACTGAGACTGAGTGAGAGACTCAGAGAGACAGAGACTGAGAGAGAGAGACTCAGAGAGACAGAGACTGAGAGAGAGACTCGAAGAGACAGAGAGAGAATGAGACTGAGGGAGAGACTCAGAGAGACTGAGACTGAGAGAGAGACATGGGATGGAGCGAGACTATGAGACAGAGAGACTGAGACTGACTGAGAAGAGAGACACAGAGAGAGAGAGACTGAGATTGAGTGAGGGACTGAGAGAGAGACTGACAGAGACTGAGACAGGGAGAGAGAGACTGAGAGAGAGACTGAGAAAGAGAGAGACTGAGAAAGAGAGAGACTGAGAGAGAGACTGAGAGACAGAGAGAGAGAGAGAGACTGAGAGAGAGAGAGACTGAGAGAGAGAGAGACTGAGAGACTGAGAGACTCTCTCAATCTCTCTCAGTCTCTCTCTCAGTCTCTCTGTGTCTGAGTCTTTCTCTCAGTCTCTCTCAGTCTCAGTCTCTTTCAGTCTCTCTCTCATTCTCTCGCTCGGTCTCTCTCAGTCTCATTTTCTCTCTCAGTCTCTCTCTCAGTCTCACTGTGTCTGAGTCACTCTCTCTGTCTCTCTCTCTCTCTCTCTCTCTCTCTCTCTCTCTCTCTCTCTCTCTGTCTCAGTCTCTCTCAATCTCTCTCAGTCTCTCTGTGTCTGAGTCTCTCTCTCAATCTCTCAGTCTCTCTCAGTCTCTCTGTGTCTAAGTCTCTCTCTCTCTCAGTCTCTCTGTGTCTCAGTCGCTCTCTCTCAGTCTCAGTCTCTCTCAATCTCTCAGTCTCTCTCTCAGCCTCTCTGTGTCTGAGTCTCTCTCTCTCAGTCTCTCTGTGTCTCAGTCTCTCTCTCAGTTTCTCTCAGTCTCAGTCTCTCTCAATCTCTCAGTTTCTCTCTCAGTCTCAGTCGCTCTCAATCTCTCTCAGTCTCTCTCTCAGTCTCTCTCACTCTCTCTCAGTCTCTATCTCAGTCTCTCTGTGTCTGAGTCTCTCTCTCTCTCCTAATCTCTCTCAGTCTCTCTCTCAGTCTCTCTCTGTGTCTGAGTCTCTCTGTGTCTGAGTCTCTCAGTCTCTCACTCAGTCTCTCTCAATCTCACTCAGTCTCTCTCAATCTCTCTCAGTCTCTCTCAATCTCTCTCAGTCTCTCTCAATCTCTCTCAGTCTCTCTCAAGCTCTCTCAGTCTCTCTCTCAATCTCTCTCAGTCTCTCTTAGTCTCTCTCTCAATCTCTCTGTGTCTGAGTCTCTCTCTCAGTCTCAGTCTCTCTCAATCTCTCAGTCTCTCTCTCAGTCTCTCTGTGTCTGAGTCTCTCGCTCAGTCTCTCTCTCTCAGTCTCTCTCAGTCTCTCTCGCAATCTCTCTCAGTCTCTCTCTCTCAATCTCTCTCAGTCTCTCTCTCAGTCTCTCTGTGTCTGAGTCTCTCTCTCAGTCTCTCTCTCTCAATCTCTCTCAATCTCTCAGTCTCTCTATCAGTCTCTCTCTCTGTCTCTATGTGTCTGTGTCTCGCTCTCTCAATCTCTCTCAGTCTCTCTCTCAGTCTCAGTCTCTCAATCTCCCTCAGTCTCTCTCTCAGTCTCTCTGTGTCTGAGTCTCTCTGTGTCTGAGTCTCTCAGTCTCTCACTCAGTCTCTCTCAGTCTCTCTCACTCTCTCTCAGTCTCTCTCTCAGTCTCTCTGTGTCTGAGTCTCTCTCTCTCTCTCTCTCTCTCTCAATCTCTCTCAGTCTCTCTCTGTGTCTGTGTCTCTCTGTGTCTGAGTCTCTCAGTCTCACTCAGTCTCTCTCACTCTTTCCCGTGCCCTCTTCAACGATTTTGGTCCACCTTCCATGGGCTACTTCCAGGTAATTCTCACACTCACTCCCCTCCACCCCCAAGTCTCTGTCTCAGTCTCTCTCTCTCTCTCGCAATCTCTCTAAGTCTCTCTCTCAGTCAGTCTCTCTCTCAGTCTCTCAATCTCTCAGTCTCTCTCTCAGTCAGTCTCTCTCTCAGTCTCTCTCTCAGTCAGTCTCTCTCTCAGTCTCTCAATCTCTCAGTCTCTCTCTCAGTCAGTCTCTCTCTCAGTCTCTGTGTGTCTCAGTCTCTCTCTCTCTCTCTCACTGTCGCTCAGGGAGTGAAGCCCACTCAGCCATCTCAGAGTACCTACCTAGATTTACTCTCTGTGATCGAGGAGATGGGGAGAGAGATTCTCTCTCTCAGTCTCTCTCTCCCAGTCTCTCTGTGTCTCAGTCTCCCCCCCTCTCTCTCTCTGTCTGTCTGAGTCTCTCGCTCAGTCTCTCTCTCAGTCATTCTTTCTCAGTCTCTCTCTCACTCAGTCTCTCTCAGTCTCTCTCAATCTCTCAGTCTCTCTCTCAGTCTCTCTCTCTCAGTGTATCTGTGTCTCAGTCTCCCTCCCTCTCTCTCTCTCTGTCTGAGTCTCTCTCAGTCTCTCTCAATCTCTCAGTCTCTCTCTCAGTCTCAGTCTCTCTCTCAGTCTCAGTCTTTCTCTCTCTCAGTCTCTCTCTCAGTCAGTCTCTCTCTCAGTCAGTCTCTCAATCTCTCTCAGTCTCAGTCTCTCTCTCTCTCAATCTCAGTCAGTCTCTCTCTCAGTCTCTCTCTCAGTCTCTCAATCTCTCAGTCTCTCTCTCAGTCTCTCTCAGTCTCTCAGTGTCTCAGTCTCTCACTCTCTCCCTCTCTCTCTCTCTGTCGCTCAGGGATTGAAGCCCACCCAGCCATCTCAGAGTACCTACCTAGACTTACTCTCTGTGATCGAGGAGATGGGGAGAGAGATTCGGCCGACGTACGCGGGGAGTAAAAGCGCGATGGAACGCTTGAAACGAGTTGAAAATAGCCCTCCCTCCGCCCGTTCTCTCGTTCCCTCGCTCGCGGACTCTCTGAGAGAGGGAGGGAGGGAGTGAGAGACTTGGGGGGGAGACGGACAGAGACTTGGGGGAGGAGATGGACAGAGACATGGGGGAGATGGACAGAGACTTGGGGGGGAGATGGACAGAAACTTGGGGAAAAGGACAGAGAATTGGAGAGAGACACAGACTTGGGGGAGATGGACAGAGACTTGGGGGAGAGAGAGAGACTTGGGGGAGATGGACAGAGACTTTGGGGAGAGAGAGAAAGAGAGACCTGGGGGAGATGGACAGAGACTGAGAGAGACAGAGACTTGAGGGGGTGATGGACAGAGACTTGGGGGAGAGGGACAGAGACTGAGAGAGAGAGAGAGACTTGGGGGAGATGGACAGAGACTTGGAGAGAGAGAAAGAGAGAAAGACTTGGGGGTGATGGACAGAGACTTGGGGGGGAGATGGACAGAGACTTGGGGGAGAGATGGACAGAGACTTAGGGGAGTCGGACAGAGACTGAGAGAGAGAGAGAGACTTGGGTGGGAGAGGGACAGAGACTGAGAGAGAGAGAGAGTCTTGGGGGGGAGATGGACAGAGACTGAGAGAGAGAGACTTGGGGGGGGGGAGACGGACAGAGACTTGGGGGAGATGGACAGAGACTTGGGGGAGAGGGACAAAGACTGAGAGAGAGAAAGAGAGAGAGAGACTTGGGTGAGATGGACAGAGACTTGGGGGAGAGGGACAAAGACTGAGAGAGAGAGAGAGAGAGAGAGAGAGAGAGAGAGAGAGAGAGAGAGAGAATTGGGGGAGATGGACAGAGACTTGCAGAGAGACAGAGACTTGGGGGGGAGTTGGACAGAGACTGAGAGAGAGAGATAGACTTGGTGGAGATGGACAGAGACTTCGTGGAGATGGACGGAGACTTGGGGGAGAGGGACAGAGACTGAGAGAGAGAGAGAGAGAGAGAGAGACTTGGGGGAGATGGACAGAGAGACTTGGGGGAGAGAGACAGAGACTTGGAGAGAGACAGAGACTTGGGGGAGATGGACAGAGACTGAGAGAGAGAGGGAGGGAGGGAGAGACTTGAGGGGGGAGATGGACAGAGACTTGGAGAGAGACAGAGACTTGGGGGGGAGAGAGATAGACTCGGAGAGAGACAGAGACTTGGGGGGGAGATGGACGGAGACTTGGAGAGAGAAACAGAGACTGAGAGAGAGACAGAGACTTGGGGGGGGGGGGGGGGGGAGATGGACAGAGACTTGGGGGAGTTAGAGAGACTTGGAGAGAGAGAGAGAGACTTGGGTGAGATGCACAGAGACTGAGAGAGAGAGACAGAGACTTGGGAGATGGACAGAGACTTGGGGGAGATGGACAGAGACTTGGGGGAGATGGACAGAGACTTGGGGGAGATGGACAGAGACTTGGGGGAGATGGACAGAGACTTGGGGGAGAGGGACAGAGACTGAGAGAGAGAGAGAGAGAGAGAGAGAGAGAGAGAGAGAGAGAAAGAGAGACTTGGGGGAGATGGACAGAGACTTGGGGGAGATGGACAGAGACTGAGAGAGAGAGTTTTGTGGGGGAGATGGACAGAGAGAGAGAGACTTGGGGAGGAGGAGCTGGACAGAGAGAGAGAGAGACTTGGGGGGGAGATGGACAGAGACTTGGGGGGGAGATGGACAGAGACTTGTGGGAGATGGACAGAGACTTGGGGGAGATGGACAGAGACTTGGGGGAGAGGGACAGAGACTGAGAGAGAGAGAGAGAGTGAGAGAGAGAGACTTGTGGGAGATGGACAGAGACTTGGGGGAGATGCACAGAGACTGAGATAGAGAGCGAGAGAGAGAGAGAGACTTAGGGGAGATGGAGAGAGACTTGGGGGGGAGAGACTGAGAGAGAGAGAGAGAGAGACTTGGGGGAGATGGAGAGAGACTTGGAGAGAGACAGAGACTTGGGGGGGAGATGGACAGAGACTTGGGGGAGATGGAGTGAGACTTAGGGGAGAGGGACAGAGACTGGGAGAGAGAGAGAGAGACTTGGGGGGGAGATGGACAGAGACTTGGAGGAGATGGACAGAGACTTGGAGAGAGACAGAGACTAGGGGGGAGATGGACAGAGGCTTGGGGGGGAGATGGACAGAGACTTGGGGGGGAGATGGACAGAGACTTGGGGGAGAGGGACAGAGACTGAGAGAGAGAGAGACTTGGGGGAGATGGACAGAGACTGAGAGAGAGAGAGAGAGAGAGAGACTTGGGGGTGATGGACAGAGACTTGGGGGAGATGAACAGAAACTTGGAGATGGATTCACATACACACACAGTCACACACATTGAGACACAAACATTGAGAGACTGAGAGTGAGAGAGAGAGCGATAACACCCCCGATAGTGTAGTGACTGTGTGTTTTATGGGTGAGAGAGAGAGACTGAGAGAGAGTCTGAGAGTGAGTGAGAGAGAGAAGAGAGACCGAGAGTGAGAGATACACAGAGAGAGAGAGGGAGTGAGAGAGACAGAGACTGAGAGAGAGAGAGAGAGAGATAACACTCCCGATAGTGTAGTGACTGTGTGTTTTGTGGGTGAGAGAGAGACTGAGAGAGAGAGAGAGACCGAGAGTGAGAGAGACACAGAGAGAGAGAGAGACTGAGAGAGAGACTGAGAGTGAGAGAGACAGAGAATGAGAGAGAGAGAGCGATAACACTCCCAATAGTGTAGTGACTGTGTGTTTTGTGGGTGAGAGAGAGAGACTGAGAGTGAGAGAGAGAGTGACAGAGAGACAGAGAGAGACTGAGAGTGAGTGAGAGGGAGAGAGAGAGACTGAGAGAGTGAGTGAGAGGGAGAGAGAGAGACTGAGAGGGAGTGAGAGAGAGAGAGAGAGAGAGAGACACACCGAGAGAGAGAGGGGGGGAGTGAGAGAGACAGAGACTGAGAGTGAGAGACTGAGAGTGAGAGTGTTAGAAAAATTAAGGTTATAGTGATAAGTCTAAATTAATGTTAAGTGTGCATAAATGTGTTAAGTGAAGGAATGCTGATCCTGTATAACTGAGTGCTAGTACGTGCCAAAGTGCTAGTACAAAGTCTGTGTAAAACAAGTCCTTATAAGGAAATGTGAATATTACATTGAGCAAGGTAGCACCTAATCACAAGATAAGGGAAGTCACACAATGGGTAACATGCAACCACAAGATAGAGGAAGTCACACAATGGTGAAGGTTTGCATAGTGACAAAGGACACGAACGATTTGAAACAGAGCCTCTGTGATTGGGCTATGTGTAACCCGCCCAATAGAATAGTGCAAATAAATGTATGTTGCATCTGTATGTCTGGGTCGTTAGCTTGGTGAAGCTTCGACCCTAACGCTATACCAGTGTTTGGAAACTGGTCTAGCCATAGACAATTAAACACGCTTGGGGTAACTTAGGTTTCGGAGTATGTTTATTGTAGATGTGTATGAATGAGTTTTAGGAGAAGGACCTATAAACAAAATATACCCAACAGATGGACTTCCAGAGGTTGAGGGCAGAATGGCTAATGTCTCGCCCGCCAAATGTGGGGCAGGTGGGTCCGGTGACGTGGAGCAAGCCAGTTTGCTGACAGGCTGGTTTAGGTGAAGGATGCTGATGCTGCTGGTAACTATCGCAGGGCCGCGTTTGGCTCACATTGAGCTATGGAAAGTTTTCTCTGTATCCTCGATGCTGAGGATTAGGGCAAGAGACTGTGCAGGGGCTGGAAAAGAAACGAATGACAGAGGTAAGGTAGAGACGGTGTCAGTGGAAGGACATGAACCAGTCTAGCACAGAGAGGTTCTTGTTGAGGTGGAGGCATATATTTCCATACCACTGATGTTAGACTATCTGGCCTGTATTGCCAGGTTTAATGGCTTTCTTCCTCTCTGTGTCTTTTATCACTCTCGGGGAATACCATTAAATGAATAATATTATGACACTTTGGATGGTTATTTTCAAAGAATATTAAAGAAGCCCCTGGATCACCAATAATACGCAGAATGGCTATAACCTCATTTTGTAACTCTTGGCCTCCCCCATACTTTCATTCGATTGTTTGTTACATACAATATACGGACTTCAGAAACTCAAAATTTTAAAGCACATGAACTTAGAGTTCGCTTTTGTCGACTAATTTAGTTTTCTATTTTAAGTGCGCATTGTCTGGCTAATTGTCCTCAATTTTTTTTGCATATTATTTGTCAATATATTTTCTCTACCGAAATTTTCTTTGTAATCCACTATAGCTCAATGGTTGTAATACAGTGTCTCAGATGTTGGGATTCCTGAAACTCAGTGGTTGAAGTGCTGCAAATCAGTGGTTAGAGCACTAAACTCATAAGCGAAATGTTCATTAAATTTCTAGCTGCGCAAAACGTTGGCACGTTTTCTTACTGTACACGCCTGATAGTAATTCTTCCAGAAAAAAATCACCAATAAACTAGATATTTCAATTGATGACAGTTTGTGAGACACTGCTGGCTGCCACGATTCAAGCATATGTTTAACTGCACAAAAGCTTTCGACAAACAATTCAAGACAATTTAAAACAGCTTTTTATTGAATGTAAAACTTATTGTTTCAAAGAGACAGCGGATCATTTCTAGGACAGAGCAGATCTGTGCGCTAATGTAATGTTGTGAAGAAAGAGAACAACAAAACTAAAAATGTTTAAGTTAGTGGCCCAGTAAGCGAGTGATGGGGTAAATGCAGATAGATTTCAGGCGCTGCCTGAATTGGCTCTGGGTCACACCATAGATGACAGTGTTGGAGCAGGAGCTGAGGAACTGCAACATGTAACCCACATGCTCAGCGATGGTGAAAGGGCTGCTGTAGTCAGACTGTAGGAGTTTGGCCTCTGTCATCTGTGCAAACATGTAGGTGACCATGTAGGTGAGCCACAGCAACACAAATGTCGCCGAGATGGTAAAGAGCAGGATAATGGATTTTTGACGATTCTCCATCTCCTCGTCCCTCCCCTTCACTGACCCCCGCAGACGCTGGCGCACAGTGCTGGCCACTAGAACCTGACTGATGGTCAGAGAGTTGAAGAGGATGATGACGATGAAGGGAAGCATTGGATTCACAATCATGTGAATAAAGGAAAATGTCCTCCAACCAAAAGCAGTATAAAAGCTGGGCATCAATCTGCAAAACCAAGTTTGCCCATTGATCATCATCAGCGGTTGGTAGATAAAATAAATGGGGATATTGTTTGCGCTTAAAAAGGCACAGATTGTCCAGATCACCAGGCCTGCTGTCTGTTCGGTGCAGTATTTGGGTTTGAGCTTTGGGCAGCAGATGGCAATGAAGCGGTCGAATGTGAAGGCCACGGTCAGCCAGACAGAGGCATCAATGACGATGAATCGCAGCACATAGTGCACTCGGCACACGGGGGTCCAGAACAAAGGGAAGTGCGGCAGGTGGAGCTGAAATGTCTTCCTCAGGATCACCCCAATCAATATGACCAGCAGATCAGCAACAGCCATTGCGACCAGGTAGCGGGTGACACATTTGGAGAGTCCACACTTTCCCTGAGACAAGACCACGATGGTCACCGCAATCGCTGCAGGAAATTCACAAACGCAATCATAGATTTCACTGTGTCTTGCTTTATTGTGCATGGCAGGAAACTGTAATAATATTGCATGCATTTGCTTAACACATATCGCTTGGATCGTACATTTCAGACCGATACATTGCACAGAGTGTTCAGGGAATGTTGCATAGACTTTTACAGCACAGGAGGCCATTTACCCCTTTGTTACTGTAAATTAAATTACTGTAACTAATTCTGTAAATTTAATGTCAGTATATATTGTGGATGTAGAAACAGTAGTTGCCCAAATCAGTTTCCCAACAATAGTATGTATCCAGTTATCAATTAATATTTAAAGGATTATTATCTGTAGAAGAAGGCCACCAAATGACTAAACCTCACACTTCAATTTATTGCGATGCATAAAGAACATGTGGTGTACGGAAACACCGCTAAGCCATTGCCCTGCGTGCAAACGAAACCGGGTCATTTCACTTCCAAGTGAGCTTTGTAACCATCTTTACTCTCTGTCCATCACTCTCTTTCACTGCGGCTTTGCACGAGAATTACCATGACCACATTTACCTCTGCCTCCACATTGGCGTGTCTCATCAAGCTTCCCCCAGTCCCGATTCTTGTGGACTGACGATGCCTCCGTGATTGATCTTTTCAGCGTCTCACATTGAACATGTGGCTGCAGCACATGTCACAAACCCTCGCAATATTTACCCTCACCTTCGCTCTACACTTAATTGCTTTAACTTAACTCAATGTCTCCAACCAATTTCCGCATCTATTCACCATCTTGTTCTCACAGCAGCCCTATGTTCCCTCTTTGAGATACTACACTGAACTGATTATTGCAAACGTTGCTGGATTTCCATCAGCAGCCACCGTGTTTCCCCCATTTCCAATTTCCTCCACTTTCTTCATCGACATCTCCACACTCCTGCCCTCCTTCTGAATGCTGCTCTGAACTCCTCATAAGCTTGGGTGACTTTAACAACAACTCTTTTGAATTCGATCATCCTTGACACCCTAGCACCTGTGGACCCCCACAGCACAACTCACTGAAAAATACTGTACCTCACTGGTACAGTAGCGAACTCCACTTCATCAAATCTCAGTTTCTCTCTTTATACTGTCGCATTCATTTCAAAACCTCATATTCTTTGCACAGTCGTGTTGTCGTTTCGTATCTTTTGATATCCTCTTCCAGCTTCATTCAACAACCATTTCAAATTTAGGATTTGTATTGATTATAACATCCTTCTCAACCTCTCAGCTGCTGTCCATAGCATTGAGCAGTCTGTTCTTCTTCATCCACCATTTATGGCCAGTTCATCTCTCTCTTTTTCACTCTCTGTCTCTCGTGCTCTCTCCCTCTAAGATTATCATTATTGTATATACATTCAAATAAATGGAGTATCCTCTAGATATCCAAGATATTCCAATTTTAAGTCATTACTCATCAATTATCTAATTCCCTCTGGATTATTAAACTGATAATCAGGAGTTTGAGTTACAGATAACAACAGTATGAATCCTTGCATTCATCAAAATATATGAAAGTGCTTCACATAATATATCTTAAAACGAGTTGACTGTTTTTACTTTCTTGGCAAACTTGGAAGCGAATTCACGCACAATTGACGCTTGAAAAGTTGCAAGACTGAGCGAACACATGATTTGCGTTTTGTTACTTTAGAAAGGTTATACACAGAAAAGCGATCCACCAATCGAATAAGAACCGGGATCTTACCAACCGATGTTGAAAAGAGAGGCGTGAGGAGTTAGGAAAAATTCTGAATATTTTGCGTTAATTAGGAATTGAGCGCAGTTCCCCCACTTGCGACAATTACTCTAATCACAGAGATATAGGACTTCAAAACTCGTTCCTGCATACGTCACTAAAACACTACTATCTCTGTTTAAAAACCAATTCAACGTGGAATATCAGATTATCTCCACTCTCCTGATCATACCATCCAGGACATTTGCAGAGTGTGTGGTGTTATGAATTATGAATTATTGTTACATTTGTCAGAGCATCTATTCAATTCTCAGCTGCCAGATTGCAGGTTGTGTTGTCTATTTGCAATTTAACAGTATCTTTTCAAATATAGAGATACGGTTCCTGAGGCAAGAAGACCAGAATTGGACATTGCATTTTACGATATAACTCTAATTCTGATGTTCCTTTTCTGCTGTCATTAACTTTATTTCCTTTACTTGAAAGTTGTCGTCTTCACATTGGTGAACACAGAAGTTTACTTCCAAGGAACAAGAAGCAGCATTGTCGGTTGCACACTTGGTAGTGTGAAGTAATAGCACACACAGCTGTACACCGAACCTCCTTCAATAACGTATCAGGAAAGCCAATGATTCCCAGAGTAGGGTAAAACACCTTTTCCATTTCTATTATTTCCATCATTGTCAAAGCTGTACTGTGTTTTGCTGACACTGTTTATCTGCTGAAGAATGTGATTCGACTACCAACCATTCAGAGCTTCCTCTTTTTATATCTGGGAGGCATCTCTGCAGGGACTGTCATTGCACAATTAAACCATTAACCGAACAAACAACTGAGACAAAGAGGATGACGTCATTCTGAACGAAATGCAGTTTTGTTGCGAAGATTAAAAATAATTATATAATAAATAAACATACTGAATTGTTTGTTAGAGGCAAACCATCTCTCTGTGGATAACATCACATTATCAAGAAGATGGATGAATGCAGAAACCATGTTTCTATTTATCTGGAAATGAGCAACTGAATGCTGGTCTAGCCAGTATCTACATAGCCAAACTATGCTGTGAAAGGTTTGATAAACGATATTCATCTTGAACTGTGCACTCTTGCATCTCTTTAAATAAAACATCAATTTCAAACCATTGAAGATAGAAAACAGAACGAGTTGTCTGTGTGTAATAACCCGCCAACCCAGGACTGGTCTCTCGAATTCAGAACTATTCATGGAACACTGCTGTGCAGAATTGCAGCCTCATGTTGCCCTAACAAATATCCACTCAAGTGACTTTACAGTGAAGTCCGTGACGTGTTTTTTGAGTATCATCATGGCTGAGACACTCTGGTATGTCTGCCACAATCGCCTCCATACCTTGCACGGTGACAATATCTCCCTCCACTACGGATACTGATACAGAGCCAATACAGAAGCTCAGTGACATGCTTGACCTCAGTTGACTTTTATATCTGGCATTTGTTTCCAAGGCCCAATCTACATTTCACCAAATCTGCAACATTCCTTGGCTTTGCCACTGTCTGAAAGGACAGGCTGGAATTATTCTCATGCAGAAAAACCGAGGCGGAGGGATTATGGGATGGACTTCCAGAGGTTGAGGAAAGAATGTCTAAAGTCTCGCTCGCCAAATGTGGAGCGGGTGGTTCCGGTGAGGTGGAGCAGGCCAGATTGCTGACAGGCTTGGTTAGGTGAAGGATACTGATGGTGCTGGTAACTATGCGAGGGCCGCGGTTTGGCTCACATTGAGCTGTGGAATATTTTCTCTGCATCCTTGATGCTGAGGGTTAAGGCACGAGAATGCGCAGGGCCTAGAATAGAAACCAATGACAGAGGCAACGCGGCGACGGTATTAGTGGAAGGACATAAACCAGCCTAGGACAGAGACTTTCAGGTTGAGGTTGAGGTATACATTTATACACCACTGACGTTAGACTCGGTGACTATCATGCCAGGTTTTAACTTTCTTCCTCTGTATATCTTTGATCTCTCGCAGGCAATACCATTAAATGAATGGTATTATGACAGTACGGATGGTTCTTTTCAAAGAATATTTAGGGAAGCCCCTGAATCAACCAATATTATGCAGAGTGGCTACAACTTCATTCTGTAACTCTTGGTCTCCCCCATATATTCATTTGATGCTTCGCTCTAAGATCCAAGTAAATTCTGTTGTTTGTTCTCTGTTAGCATCCTAGTTGATGTAGAAGTGAGATAAATCGCTACAAATGTATTCGTCAATGTATTCTGGCAATGAGGACGAAGGATTTAGTGGGACAGATTATGAAGCTCTTTCGAAGAGCTGTCATAGGTACGATGGGCCGAATGGCCTCCTTCTGTGATGGAAGATTCTATTTTTCTGTGCCCACTTTGGCTTGGGCCCTTTTCTATTCTGTTCCTTTCCACTCTGAGAAGGGATGAAGGCCACCCAAGCAATTCTTGTCCCAGATCAATGGGATGCATACAGCAATGCAGGTTAATGTGTGTGTCGCACAACGTTGCAGACCTAATTCAGTTGGTTATCATTGAGCTCCGAATAATTCTACAGAGATGATTCTTTCGTCACATTCGTAAAGTTGATGTGGCTTCGTCGGAAAAGAGAAACTGCTGCAGAGAGACATGGTTCAAACTAGTTTGTGCAGAGCTGAGACTGCAGTAAGTGAGTGAATAATTGTAACTGAGGGATAGACTTTGTTGATTGGGAGAAACTCACTTATATATTTGAATAATGCCATGGGAAATGCGAACATCCGCATTGACTATTGAAACCCACTCCTAGTCGGTCTTCCTGGTTCTTCTCTTCGTTAAGTCTGGAATATCCAGAATTCTGCAGTTCTTATCCGCACCCTCACCAAGCTCCGCGACCACATCACTCCCACCCTCGCCCGACTCCATTGTCTCTCCAACCCACAAAGGATAGAAACTAATATCCTCGTCCGCGCCCTCAATGCCATTCACGGCCTTTCCCCCCCGCTACCTCTCCGAGACGCTGTCCCCTATGAACCTCCCGAACCCCTCCGTTTATCGGGCTTCGGTCAAATCTGAGTCCCCGCCCGATCCGCCCTATCATTGGCATTCATCCTCTCTGTCCCTGTCAGTCTGGAACTCTATCCCAAGGTCCCTTCGCCTCGCTTCCTCCCTTGCCAGCTTGAAGTCCGAACTCAAGAACTTCCTCTTAGTCCGTGCCACCTGCTGCCCTCGCAAATGTAATACCATACCTAAATCCCTCCCCACTACCATGCACCTCTCGCATGCTCGATTCATAACCTGACTGTTCAGCGCCTTGGGACGTCCTCCCGATGTGAAAGGCACTCTGTAGATATATATTGTTGTTGAATTTGTTGTTGAACAACTGTGTAAACTCTCACCTAAAAGACCGCACCACCGGCAATGCAACACGTCCGCAGCAGAACATTCGATTCACAATTTTTCTTACTGAGAGGCTCGAGTGAACCCAATGAGCCAGACACGAAACTTTCCAAATGATACCGCAGTTCATAGTCATACGTGAAATGTCTGAAATTCATATTGGGATTGTATGGAGTGGCAAACAATTCACCATTAGATGTTTAAAGTTCAGCGATAACCCCACGACACTATTGGTGACCGAAGACTTTGATTCTTCACATTTCAACCAATACTCTCCATCTTTTATTTGATATAATGATACACTGATAATAATTCTAATGATTCATATCGTTTCTTATCATCTCTACAAAACGCCCACACTAACGCTCACAGTATATAACCTACAGCGATTTCTTTATTTTGAATTTTTGGTTGAAGCGTAAGCATATAACCAAACTTCAGATCAATCAGTAGACATTTAGATGGCTTTCCACCTTCCTGATTTTTGCAATCATATGTGCCCGCGAACAAGATATGTACTATGTTGCAATACTGCCTAAAATAAACCAGTCTAATTTTGTTTTTTAAAGAATCAACATTTAGTGCTTCCACAATCTCCTGAGGGAATATGCTCCACAGCTTTACTGTATGATCACTGGAATAATGCTTCTGTAGATTCGAAAAATATGAGGAATGTTGCGCAAAATAAAGTCCTAGATTCATCCAAGAAGTGAGTGATCAATTGTATCGGACTGACTGTTGGCCAGGTAAATGAGAGTATTTCCCTGCACTACGTTAACTGTGACCTGGGATATTATGGCATTCGCCTGTACAGTCAGTCAGAACCTCCGTTTAACAGCTGCTTCGTGAATGCAATCTATCACACAGACACGCAGACACTCACACAGAAATAGACACACACACAAACACACTAAAACACTTCACAGTGGGAGAGAGGGAGAGAGACAGACTGGGTTAGAGAGGGACACATACAAACTCACGCAAATAGGGAGATAGAGACACACATAGACACACACACACACAGACGGACAGACAGAGAGGGACAGATGTGTAAACTTGCGTCTATACACACAAACAATGAGAGAGAGATGGAAAGCGAGAGACAGAAAGGGTTAGAGACAGCTACAGATTCTCAGAGGTTAGAGAGAGAGACACACACACACACATTCACACGCGGAAATGTAGACAGACACTTGTTTACCGAGCAATAAATTTTAACTCATGATTATTTTATTTCTTTGCGGCTGATAAGCATTTCAAAACCCAGTTTATGTAATGGAAGGCAGTATATTAGAATTGTATGGCAGCATTATCCTTTGTGGAAAGCGTTATCACCTTTAACGTGTTAATCTACAGCAGTGCCCTCAGCGCCCTGTACACACTGTGGTCACAAAGACCTTTATCCCTCGCAAGCTGTGACCAATGCTGTAGGTAATGGGTTCAATGCTGGTGAGTGGCCACTGTGTAGACAAAGTACACACACACTCCAGGCTGGGGAATACTGTGTGTAGGTGGGGGACACGCACACACATGTGCATCTCTCTGATGGTTTAGATACTTTAACAGCAACAAATTGCACTGACACACGGTGGCGTGTGTCGTGTTGTGGGCCTGAGTTTCATCATGGGATGGACACCCAGCTGCCCCCAAATTACATCATTGGGGTGAATTGCGTAACTCATGGCAGATAATGTTTTGTTTGCACACGGCACAAACTCTCCCAGGATTGCAAGGTAAAATTGCTCAAAGGAGCGTTCCCCACTTTCCTTCAAATAAGACTCCCGTTTTATGCTCTTGAGAACCACTGTTTTTTGCGTGAGTTGCCTTTTTTAGAAGAGGATTCATTTTGTCTCCGTGAAGATGACAGATCCGATAATGTGGAGAATTCAAGTCATGTACTACCCGATTCTCGCTGCTGTTGGAATTCCTGGCAAGTGATCTATCCTATTCAGTATTTAAGTTAGCTTGCAGTAAAGTTTGTAGCCTGATTCAGTTTAGCAATCTCACCTGTCAATCAGCAAATGGTGGTTTGTGTAATCCTTGCAATTCCCTGTTGCCATATTTCGTGACACTGGCCACTGACGTCCAAATACATTGTGAGGACGTGAGTTCTTAACTAAGCGCGGTAGCGAGCATAAAAACTTAGGATGAAATCTACAGTTTGCCTGCTTAGGTATTTGATATAGTAGGGCGCATTGAAAACAGAAAATAGATATTGTGAACGCGATGGAATTTTGATTACGTAATTTTGTTTATGATGCAACATAAAAATTATCTATCTGTCTGATTCTATCTCTGTGCCTCACTCAGTGTGTCTGTGTATAACGCTCTGTGTAGTTGTGTCTTTGCATCTTCCATTCCCTCTATGTCTGCGACTGTCTCTCTCTCTCTGAACGGGTGTAGACCTTTCCGCCGATTAAAAATATATGTATTTGTGCATTTCTGACTGAATCTATTTTTCTCTACATCGTCCTGTGAGTCGCTTCTTTGTTTGTTGCTCTTTTTCCCTATCTACCTGTCGGTACATCTCCCTCCGTCTGTAGATCTCTGCCTGTCTCAGTATGTGCGTGTTACTGTGCCACATGGTGATGGGCAGCCACCCACACTTTTCTCCATCTCCCTTTGATTCCGCAAAAGAGTGACTTCATGAGAGAGAAGCGACTATTACCCAACAGAAAGTCCAGCACAAAATACACACTTAATCAGCAAAAATAAACTGTATATATGGATTATTATAACTGGTCATTTTCCCCTCACTCTATCTGTAGCTAACCTTACGGCCATTGTGATACTGTCTCGAGGGAGGTGCGGTCTCTCCAAATGTGTCTCTCACTATCTGCTGGCCATGTCAGTGGCTGATCTGATGGTGGTAATTTTTTCGGTGATTTTCTATCGCATTGTTCGTGACTACTTCCCATATTCGTTCATGACCATCACCACTGTTTGCGCGCTGCTCGCAGTAGTCAGTTTTGCAGCATCGGCAATCTCTGTCTGGCTAACTGTTGCCTTCACCTTTGATCGATATGTCGCCATCTGCTGCCAACAACTGAAAACTAAATATTGCACCGAACAAATAGCTGCTGCAGTGATAGTGGGGCTGAGTGTGTTCTTCATTGGGGAAAACATTCCCTGGTATTTTTACCTTGAACCACAATTCATACTTAACAGTATACCGAGGGGATGTGTTACGATAGCAAACTATTACTCGTTAATCCTATGGACAGTGTATGACCTCCTCGACACAATTTTAATCCCGATCCTCCCATTCGTTGTCATTTTGCTGCTCAACGCCCTGACTGTCAGGCACATCCTGGTGGCCAGTCGAGCCCGCAGGAGATTGCGGGGACACAGTGATGGGGATAGGAATAGGGGTGAGAGAGACAGTGATCCAGAGATGAAGAGCAGAAGGAAAGCCATTATTTTACTTTTTGCGATATCAGGCAATTTTATAGTTTTATGGATAACATATGTTTTCGTTTTCTTATACTGGAGAATTTCAGATTCAACTGACACCCCAGCCGACAATGTAATATCGTCTATTATTCATCCAACTGGCTTCATGCTGCAGCTTTTAAGCTCCTGTACAAACACTTGCATTTACGCTCTTACCCAGACTCAATTCAGAGAGGAGATTAAGAGAGCGGTGACATTTCCTTTTGTACTAATTGATAAAATATTTCATTAGCGATACCCCTAAGTCTATTTTAAAGACAGAGAACAGTTCCATCTTCACTGTCCATTCATATTCCCATGTCAGGAAAAGGTACAGAATAAAGCTCCCTCAACAGTAGCAAGAAATGTTGTCCTCTTAGCGCCTCTTACCTATGAAGGACGTCCAAATGGCTGGTTTTTGACAAACACGGTAATGCTCGCGTGGCACTTTCAATCAGCAAACGTGTGCACAGCTAACTATCATAGAGAACAAAATTAGATCATTTTGTCCTCAAACCAGTCTGCGTTTCTTTACTCAAACGCTCGGACGTTCCGGAAGCAAATCAAGTCTGTTTTGTTTTAGTGTCACTTAAACTATACCTGTCATATATTGAACAATGCAAACAGTACCAATCTACCTGAAATATATCCAGAAACATTGGGAACCTAACCTTGTTGCACGTGTTTGCTTAATTTCAAACCACTGCCTCTGAATGAATGCTGAAATCACAGATAGTGTACCATCAATATAAGGTTAATGACAGCCAGTGCATTCGGAACCCCTGACCAAAGAGCCATATAACTAACATACATCTGCAAATATAACTGATGAAATTGGCAACAGGAAAAATGGGGAACACTACTCAAAATCGTTATCACAGTGAAACCTTTGTGGTTGGTAAAGCTGATGGTTAGCCACGGATAATTAACCCCTAAATGTCTAACAGTATTTCAAACTATTCTACCAAATGTGTTGTTTGTGAATTTTTCCGAGTTGTTCCATATTAAGCTATTGGTTTTGATCTCATTCGGCAAACTTCTCATTGTAAAAGCATAAGTTTCAACTGTTGATGCAAATGAATGCTGCTCAACGTTTCAAGGTTTGCACGACTGATAACATATAAATAAAACGTCTTTACAAATACGATGAAGGTACTGATTTTTGTGTTTCAATATTCAGTTTCATGAACCGCAATGCCTTATCTCCACTAAGTGTCGTTAAGTGTATTTTGTATTGTAACCTCATTATAAACATTGCCAAATATAACATACCGGTAAAATAGTTTCATATTCAAACAACGATTCTGGTCCATCACGTCACCAAGGCGAGGCCTCAACTGATATCCTGGACTCGCAGACATATGTGGTAAATTGTGTACCAATGACCTATTCACTATTTGTTCGAAGCAATAATTTTCATTGTGTTTGATTAATTGTAATTAATAGAGGGCCATTTCTTATTCTCGCCCTGCCTTTAAAGCTTGCTCAAGTTTCCCGGCCGTTGTGAAGTTTATATTGTGGTAAAGGCTGCCTTTAGATGCCCACAGATCCCGCAAACAGCTATCAGCTACACCGATAATTCAACAAGCAATTAGTGCCGAGGTTACAGGACGAAACTCGCTTTTCCTCTCAAATTGTTGGGATCTTAAATGGGATACCAACAAGTCCCATGCTACCACTGTTGTTATTCTTCCTCAAGAGAATCAATACAGCAGTGAAAGCTGAAGTTGATGAAGAAGTGGATTGTATGAAAGAGGCTGAACAAAGTTGACGTCTATTTGGAAACTGATCTCAGCAGGTTAATTGCAATCGTAGGAATCTCAAGGTGAAACCCGAAATAATTTGAGCTGATGGTCACTAGGTGGAAGGCAAACACATTGCAGCATCAAACAACACTATTAACCTGCGCCAATTGCCATGTATCCCAACCGAATATGAAACCATGCATTTGATATAGCATCTTGGAGTACTGTCGCTCAGCGGTGACATAACTCATAAGAACAGAAGAACAGAAGAATTTGGAGAAGGAGTAGGCCATTCGGCCCATCGAAACTGCTCCGCCATTCACTAAGATCATGGCTGATCTTCTCCCCTAACTCTGATTACCTGCCCTATTTCCGTACTCACTAACTCTTCTATTTTTCAAAAAAACTATCAGTCTCAGCCTTGAAAATCTTCAAGGACTGAGCATCTACAGCCTTCTGGGCTAGTGAATTCCATCAATTATCTACCCTCTGAGTGAAGAAATGTTTCCTCAACTATGTTCGAAAAGTCTCACCCTTAATTTTAAGATTGTGAACCCTGGTTGTAGATTCTCCTACCAGGGGAAACAGTCTATCAGTGCCTAATTTATCTAGCCTTTAAGAATCATATCTGTTTTTAATAATATCCCCCCTAATTCTTCTGTACTCTAGAGAATACAGCACTGCTTTATTCAACCTATCCTCATAGGTCAGTCCCCTCTTCCGTTGATCTAACCTAGTGAATCTACGCTGCACCCCCTCTCAGGCAAGTATATCCTTCTTTAAATATGGAGACCAAAACTTCACGCAATACTCTTGGTGCGGTCTCTCAAACTTTTGAAATGAACGCTAGCATGCCGTTCGCCATCTTACTTGCTTCCTGCACCTGCAAACTAACTTTTGGGGACTTTTGTACAAGGACACCAAAATCCCTTTGAATACTAACACTATCTAACTTCTCCACCTCTAGAAAATAATCCTTTTTTTATTCTTGCTAACTAGGTGAAACATTGCACACTTGCTAATTTGAATTCCATCTGCCACCTACTTGTACACTCCCATAGCCTGTCTATATCTTGTTGCATTCTTTTTGCATCATCCTCAGAGCTCACTCTGCTACATACTTGAGTGTCATCCGCGAATTTAGACACGTTACATTCAATGTTCTCATCTAGATCATTGATGTAAATAGTAAATAGCTGAGGCCCAAGCACTGATCCTTGTGGCACTCCACTAGCTTCATCCTGCCAATTCGAGAATGATACGTTTATCGCTACATTCTGTTTTCTACCCGACAGCCACTCATCTATCTATGTAAATATTTTCCCATGAATCCCGTGGGCCTTAATCTTGAGTAACAGCCTTTTGTGTGGCACCTTGTCAAATGCCTTCCTAAAATCCAAATATACCACATGTACTGGTTCCCCTTATCCAAACTGCTGGATACACCCTCAACACATTCTGAAAGATTAGTCAAGCATGACTTCCCTTTTGAAAAGCCATGTTGATGATGACTCTGTCGAATCTTTTTATGGTGTTCAAAGTGTCCCATAACTACGTATTTTATCAAGGAATAACGATTTTTCCCTACACTCGCTTTACAATCGTGAGAGCTGTGTTTCGAATCCAGGCAGATCACGTCGAAACCTTGGGCAACTTTCCTTACTCCACACGCTTCTCATAATAAATCTTCCAAAAAAACACAATAATAAAATTTGTCAATTCAGAAATTGACTGTGTGGGGGGAGACAGCTGTGCGAAATTGGCGCTTGTGCTTTGCCCAAGAACATACAGTCATTTAAATTTACAAGTTTATTTTGTGAAGCGCTTTGAGACGCCTAGCATCTGTGAAAAACGCTATAATAAGACCATAATAAGTTAAGAATTAGGAGCAGGAGTAAGCCATTCGGCCCTTCGAACCTGCTCCGCCATTCAATAAGATCATGGCTTATCTTCTCATCAAACCAATTACGTGTCGTATTCCCATATCGCCTAATCCATGTATTTTTGAAAAACCTGCAAGTCGCAGCCTTGAAAATGTTCAAATATTCAGCACCTGTAGCCTTCTGGGGTAGTGAATTCCATAAATTCACTACCCTCTGAGTGAAGAACTGTTTCCTCAACTCTGTTCCAAAAGTTTGACGCATAATTTTCGGACTGTGACCCATGCTTATAGATTCTCCTACCAGGGGAAACTGTCCCTCAGTGTCTATTTTATCCAGCCCTTTAGGAATCTTATCTGTTTCAATGAGATCCCCGCTACGTGTCCTGTAATCCAGAGAATACAGCCCCAGGATACGCAACCTTTCCTGATAGGTCAGTCCGCTCATCCCAGGATCTAACCTAGTGAATCTACGCTGCCACCCCCCCTCTAAGGCAAGTGTATCTTTCTTAAGTAAGGAGACCAAAACTGCAAACAATACTCTATGTTCGGTCTCACCAAAGCCCTATCCAGTTGCAGCAAGGCATCACTACACTTGTACTCTAAACCTTTTCTAATGAACGCCAGCATGCCGGTCACCTTCTTGTTTGCTTGCTGCACCTGCAAACTAACTTTTGGGGACTGGTGTACAAGGACACCACAGTCCGTTTGCAAACTAACACTATCCAGCTTCTCCCACTCTGGAGAATAATCTATTCTTTTATTCTTGCTACCTAGAATGTTCAATGACTCAGCATCTACTTTCTTCTGGGGGTAGTTATTTCCATAAATTCCATCAATTCAATGCCCTGTGAATGAAGAAATATTTCCTCAAATCTGTTCCAAACGCCCGAACCTTAATTTTCAGACTGTGAGCCATGATTATAGATTCTTCTATAACAAGAAGAAATAGACCCGCATTGTCTACTTTATCCAGCCCATTAATAATCTTATATGTGTCTATAATATCTCCCCTGATTCTTCTAAACATAAATTTACCCCACCACACACAAATGTCACGCCCACACACACATCCTTATCACCCACTAACAAAACCACACTCCCAAACACACACAAACCTTCCACCTCCTCACATACACTCCTACTCGCCATCCCACACACAAAACAACACCACACCCACACACAAAAAATTACCCACCCACATATGCACAAACCTACCAAATACAATCACGCTAATCTAGCGTTCTCATACAAAAAAATATATACCCATCTCCCCACACAAAAGTACCTCTAAACATAAAGCTACCCCCCGCCACCACACCCACATACACCTACAAATCCACACGCAACAATCTACCCAGCCACAGAAACAAACCTACCACGCACGCATACAAACCTACACCGCCAAAGCACACACACCACAAACCCACCCCCGCCGCCCTCCACACACAAATTAACCTTACCCCACACAAAAGCCTACAGCCCACCCACACAGACACAAACCTACCAGCACAAACACTTAAACGTATCCCCACACCAACCTAATCCCCCCACCCTAATATCACCTTCCCCCAGACGCACAAACATATCCCCCCACTTCCGCACACACAAAAATCTATCCCCACAAACACACGGCCGCACCCACACTCATACAAACAAATCTATCCCATCCACACTTACACAAAAACAAACATACGCCCAACCCCCACACACAAACTTACCCTCCAATAAACACAAACCTACCCCCCACAAACAAAAACCTAAAACAATTCCCCCTCCAACATAGACAAACAGGGCCACACATGCACACACCTACCCACACGCAAACATACCCGTCACAAAGACACAAAACTACCACCACACACGCAAACCTACGACACCCCACAAAAAGCCGATCCCTCCGACATGCAAATTTAATCACTCACGCAAACAAACCTATACCCACCCCTCACACGCAAATCTACCTCCACACATATACAAACTTACACCCCTTCACACGTACACACAACCCTACATCCCCACACGCAAAGCAATTCCCACACACATATGTACCGGTCATAAACACGCAAACACACTCTCCCACACACACAAAACATACCCACATCCGCCCACAAACACACCAAACCGGCGCACACAAAACTACCCCAACATACACATAAAAGCCAACACCTCCACACACAAAACAATTGCAGCCACACACACACAAACCTACCTCCCACAAACGCATTACCTAGCCCCAGCCACACGCAAACCTACGCCCTCGCCGCACACAAACCTACCCTTAACCGCGCTACATACTCACAAAAACCTACCCCTCCCTGTACACACACCTACAAAGACCCCCCACACACCTACCCCGCCCGCATACAAATCTGCCACCACCGCCTCTCCCCCCCTCCACAGAAACACACATACATTCTACCCTCACACACAGGGCAGTTAAGCAATAGAACGTTTAGATAATTCAGATCAATGCAGAATTGAGATTGCTTTGCTTTGGTGTCATATAGTCTCCAGAGAACAGAGCAGGGTATCATTCCCGGCCTTGTGAACAATTTTGCAAGTTCTCTTAATCCGCACACGTGCATCTGTTTAGCTGCAGTAACATTATTAAGAATAATAGTTGCATTTTATGTACCGCTGTTCACAACTTATTGACGTCACAAAGCGCTTCACAGAATATATTGTAAAATGAATTGACTGTATATCCGTAAGTGCAACCCAGCAGCCAATTGCGCACAGCATTGTCCCCACAAAAACTGTCGTGGAGTGAAATGGCCAATATTATTTATTGGAGTGTTTAATTTTTTGGACGCCTTATTATCAGGCGTGTGTGTGTGTGGAGTGACGAAACTTGCCCACGGTTTCCCCTGACCTGGCTGAATTCGAACACAAGCGGCAGGTCTCGTTCTTGGCAAGCGAGTGCTCTAACCAATGATAACCACTGTTAGCCATTTATAGAGCGCCTTTCACGTCAGGAGGACATCACAAGGCGCTAAAAGTTAGGTCGGGACCTGAGCAGGGGGTGGAGGTGGTGGTGTCTTGGGGAAAGCAGAGTAGGAGAATGAGGGAAAGATAGGAAGGCAGAGACACTGTCGAGGAATCAAGCATTGAGACCGGCCTTGAAGGAAGTAAGGCAAAGGGATTGCGGGATGGAGTTCCAGATTGTGGGGCAGGGAGACTGAAAGCCTGGCCAGCGATGGTAAGGTGGATTGGATGGGGATATTGGAGCAGGACAGAGCCCGCTAACAGAGTGACGGGAAGACTGACAGGGAGATAGCAGGTCGGAGAGATAGGCGGAGGCAAGGCCGTGCATTGCCTTGATAGAATAGCAAAGATAGATTCGCTGAAATTTTATCTAACCCGCAAAGCATATTATGAAAAGTTTGTGGAGGGAGGGAGGGGGAAATCTTAGTTTTACTAATGAACTGTTTTACTTTTACTTAGTTGCACAGGAAAATCTTAGTTTTACTAATGAACAGAAGAATACGGATGTTTGTGTTTTGTGCAAAAGGCATGTTGGCGGTAAATTAAAAAATGTTAGAATATAAGATGTGGGAAGTGTTGCTACAAACGAAGAGGGCTTTCCTGAGACCGCACCTAGAATATTGTGTGCAGGTTTGGCCTCCTTAGTTAAGAAAGGAAATACTCGCTTTAAAGGGGGTGCACCACGAGGTCGGTTCATGGGATAAGGGGGTTCAACTGTGACGATAAGTTGAGCAATCTAGGCCTATATTCTCTGTAATATCGCAGTATTACAGGGAATCGTATCGCAGCCTATAAGAAAATTAAGGGGCAAGACAGAGTAGGCAGTGGCAGAATGTTTCCCCTGGTTGGAGAAATGATAACCACAGTTTTCAAATTAGGGGTTAGCCCTTTCACTGTGAGTTGACAAAAATGATTTTTCACTCAGAGGGTAGTTAATTTATGAAATTCTCCATTATTATTATTATTATTAATAATAATAAAGCTTGGAATCGATCATGTCATAATTCCACATGAAAGTCAAGGCTTCAATCCATGAGATCTATACAATTGTAGTTTTGCTGTCGTTATACGTTTGAACATCACCAAGTAAATCAAACTGTGAATTAAGTAATTATTTAATTCCCCTGTGTGTTGGTTCAGAATCATTTTACAGACAGTAGGGAAAGAGTTAAAATTATAGTTCGATGTGGAGAGGCCTACTAATTAACTAATTCCCATTGGGAATCATCCCCTAGGTTTGGTCCTGGGATGAAAGAGTTCAGCTATGAAGACAGGTTGATTAAACTAGGCCTAAATTGTACTCAATAAGGCAGAATGAGACGTTATCTTATATAATCATTTAAGGTTGTTAAGGGACATGCCTGAATCGATAGTGGGAGACTGTGTCCCCTGGTTGGCGAACCTATAATCTGGGGTCAGCCAACCAGGGAATAAATTACTTAAATTAGGGGTCACCCTTTTCGCACTGAGTTGACAAAATAATTTTTCACTCAGAGTTTAGCTAATTATCGAATTCTCTACCACCACAACTGTAGGGGCGCAGTCCTTGAACCCATTGAATCCTGGGATTGATAGATGTATTATCGGTCAAGGGAGAAAAGGATATGGGAATAAGGCGGGACATGTGGAGTGATATTCTTCCTCTGCTCATGTTTCTTGTGTTCTTGTAGATTTACCCAGTAACTCCACGCGTTCCTGTAGCACAGGACAGCCCAGTCTGTGAAGCGCTTGGGGACATGTAAAAGTTATCAAATGCAATAAAATATGCAAGGATGATTCTTATTATTAAAATTGCATTTTGCTCCATGGCCTCCTAGGAAGCCAACAAATGATCCCCAATATCCTGGACTAAAAATACTTTTTTTAATTTGATAAACTGCCTCACATTTAAGCCTTCCACAACCTCGTCCCACCCGACATACGTGACCTGCTATCCCCTTACCTACCTGTCCGCCAGCTCTGCTGAGCAGGCCAGTCCCCCAATCCACCCACCGGCCCCACCATTCGCGGGCGAACCTTTAGCCACTCTGCACCCAACATCTGGAACTCCATCATCATCCAGTACCTCTTCCTCGCTCCGTCTCCCCCACCATCTGGCCTTCTTCACATCTCGCCTCAAGACTCTCCTTTTTCGATGACCCCATCGGCAACTCCGAATCACCACCTTCCTGTCCCCACACCTGTCCTCAGCTCAGCTTTGAGGCAGTAGGATTCCATCGCATTGTGACGTCCTCCTGACGTGGAAGTCGCTTTGCCACTGTCATTGTGTTATTGTTGTGCTTGTCTAGCCTCTTACCTTCGAAATGTATTGGCAGCGATTTCACAGGACACACTGTGAAATGAACTGACTCCGTATTGTGTGGAAAACATGCAGTTAGAAATGTGTTGACAAGAATGTTAATTGAATAGCCAAATTCCACACGTGCTTTCAATCTACGACCTTTGCACGTTTGTATAGCACGTATGGATTAAAGGATAATATTATTAATAATCTGAATGCTTAGAATCAATGAATTCATAATTCTACATGTAACTCAAGGCTTCAATCTATGATCTAGTTTCAAGTATAATTTTGTTTTTATTATACGTTTCTACAACAATTCACTAGTTTCACTAGTTTGGTGCCCCGGATGAAGGGATCCAGCTATGAAAACAGTTTGAGTAAACTACGCCTATATTCTCTCGAATACAGACAATTAGGGCTATATACTTATAGACTCGTATAAGTATATTTAATTATAACCAGGGATCACAGTCTTAAAATTAATGGTCAGCCCTTTTGCAGTCGTTGATAAAATCCTTCTTGACTCAGAGATTATTGAATTTTTGGAGTTCTCTACCCAAAAAGCATGAGATGCCCAGTGCTTCAACATATTCAAGATTAAGACTGATATGTTTCTTGTGGATAAAAGGATGAAGTGATATGGGAATAATTTGAGGCAGGTGCAGCTAGGTTAGAATATCTGCTGCCCTCACAACTCTCTCCCAACCTCCTGACACTCTACCGACCCTCCCCAGGACCCTGCACATCTCGCATGATCGTTTCAGCACCTGACTGTTCAGTGCCTTAGTACACCCTCCCGAAGTGAAATGCGCTCTATAGATATAATTTGTTGTTGAAGTTGTTGATCAACAACATCCTCAGTTAAACTCTCATCTAAAAGGCCGCACCAACCGCAAAGCAATAAGTCTACAGCAAAATAATTAAATGACTATTTTGTTTACCAAGAGGCTCGAATGCACCCAATGAGCCAGACTGAAAACTTTGCAAATGGTATCGCAGTTCATAATCATAACCGTGAAATGTCGAAAGTCTTATTGGAATTGTGTGGAGTGGTAACAAATTCAACATTAGATGTTTAAATTTCAGCAGTAAGTAAAGTGACACTATTGGAGTCCGAAGCCTTTGATTCTTCCCATTTCAGCCAAGTTTCTCAATATGTGATTTGGGATAATGTTACGCTAATAATAATCCTGATAATTCATATAATTCCTTATCACCAATTCAAAACGCCCACACCAACGCTCACAGTTTGTATCCTGCAGCGAATTCTTTATTGTGATTTTTTTGGTTGAAGCGTAAGGATATAACCATATTCTAGACCAATAAATAGACATTTAGCTCGGCATCCATCTTCCTACTTGTTGCAATCATGTACACCCTTGAACAACATACGTAATAAGTTACAATAATTCCTAACATAAACCTAACCTCTTTCTTTCAATCAACACTTAGTGCTTAAGCAGTCTCCTTAGGGAATATGTTCCAAAGCTTTACTGTTTGATTATTGGAATAGTGCTTCTATACATTCGAAATACTAGATACACTTTGCGTACAGTAAAGTGTAAGATTCATCCATAAAGTAAATGATTAATTGTGTCTGTGGGACTATTGGCCAGGATAATTACAGAATCTCCCTGCACTTTTTGAAAAGTGAGCTTGGATATTGTGGCATCCGCATGTACGGACAGCTAGAACCTCAGTTTAACAGCTGCTTCGTAAATGCAATGCATTACACAGAAACAGAGACACTCACACATGTACAGACACACACACTCAGAGTAAAATAGAGGGAGAGACTGACAGAGATAGAGACATTTAGAGAGAAATGGTTAAAGAGGGAGACACACACAG
Source organism: Hydrolagus colliei (assembly GCA_035084275.1). Lineage (NCBI taxonomy): Eukaryota > Metazoa > Chordata > Chondrichthyes > Chimaeriformes > Chimaeridae > Hydrolagus > Hydrolagus colliei. The sequence continues at coordinate 99,750 of JAYJKW010000125.1, read as the reverse complement.
TTGCACACACAAATACTTGGACAGATGCATGCACTTGTGTCGACATAAGCACAAAAAAAATGAGAGAGAGGGGCAGAGAGAGACACGGAAAGGGTTAGAGGCAGCTACAGAGTCACACATGTCAAAGAGAAAGAGGGAGAAACAGACACACACAAACACACAAAGACTTTACCGAGCAACACATTTAACCCATGAATAATTTACTCCTTTGTGGCTGATAAGCATTTCACAGCCAGGTGTATACAATGTAAGGCAATATATTGGAATTGTATGGCAGCATTACCCTTTGTGGAAAGCTTTATCACCTTTAACGGGTTAAACTACAGCAGTGACCTCAGCGCCCTGTACACACTGTGGTCACAAAGGCCTTTGTCCCTCCCAAGCTGTGCCCAATTCTGTAGGTAATGGGTTCAATGCTGGTGAGTGGCCCCTGTGTAGACAATGTACACACACACTCCAGGCTGGGGAATACTGTGTGTAGGTGGGGGACACACAGTCACATGAGCATCTCTCTGATGGTTTAGTTACTTTAACAACAACAAATTGCACTGACACACGGTGGCGTGTGTGGTGTTGTGGGCCTGGGTTTCATCATGGAATGGACACCCAGCTGCCCCCAAATTACATCATTGGGGTGAATTGCGTAACTGAGTGTCAGTAATGTTTTTCTTGCACACGACTCAAACTCAACCAGGATCGTGCGTTAAAATTCCTCATAAGAGCATTCCCCACTTTTCTTTAAATAGTACCGCGTTTAATGCTCTCGATAAACACTGTTTTTTACGCGAGCTACCTTTTGTAGAAGAGGGTTAATTTTGTCTCCGTGAAGATGCACGCTGGGATGATTTTCAGAATAGAAAAAGTGTACTACCCGCTTCTCGCTGCTTTTGGAATTGCTGGCAAGTGATTTAAACAATTCATTATTTAGGTTAGCTTGCAGTAAAGGTTGTAGCCTAACTCAGTTTAGCATTCTCACCTTTCAATCAGCTAATGGTGCTTTAGATAATCCGTGAATTTCGCTTTTTTTTCCCTTGAAATTCCCTGTTGCCCTTTTTCGCGATACTGACCACTGACATTCAAATAAATTGTGAGGATTTGAGTTCTTAACTAAGTGCGGTAGCGAGAATAAAACGTTTGGAAGAAATCTACAGATTGTCTGCTTGGGTATTAGAGCTCAATCAAAAGAGAAAATAAATCATGTGAACCCGATAACATTTTGATGAAGTAATTTTTTCGATGAAGCAATATAGTAATTATCTATCTCTCTCATTGCATCTCTGTGCCGCTCTCAGAGTGTCTGTGTATAACTCTCTGTGTAATTGTATCTCTGCATTTTCCATTCACTCTACGTCTGTGACTTTCTCTCTCTGAACGGGTATAGATTTGTCTGCCGATTAAAAAAAAGTGTATTTGTGCCTTTCTGACTGAATCTATGTTTCTCTACATCGTCCTGTGTGTCCCTTCTGTTTCTTCCTACTTTAACCTCTCTGCATTTCAGTGCATCTCCCTCTGTCTGTGAATCTCTCTCTGTCTCTTTAAGTGTGTTTGACTGTGTTACTTGATAAAGGGCAGCGAGCCACACTTTTCTCCATCTCCCTTTGATTCCGCAAAATAGTGACTTCATGTGAGAAAAGCGAATATTACCCAACAGAAAGTGCAGCTCAAAATATATATTGAATCAGCACAAAATAAACTGTAGAAATAGATTATAACTGGTCATTTGTCTATCTCTCTCTCTGTAGCTAACCTCACGGCCATTGTGATTCTTTCCCGAGGGAGGTGCGGTCTCTCCAAATGTGTCTCTCAGTATCTTGTGGCCATGTCGGTGGCTGATCTGATGGTGGTAATTTTCTCGGTGATTTTCTATCGCATTGTTCGTTACTACTTCCCATATTCATTCATGAACATTACTCCTGTTTGTGCGCTGCTCGCTGTAATGTGTGGTTCAACACAGGCAATCTCTGTCTGGCTAACTGTGGCTTTCACCTTTGATCGATATGTCGCCATCTGCTGCCAACAACTGAAAACTAAATATTGCACCGAAAAAACAACTGCTGCAGTGATAGCGGGGCTGAGTGTCTTCTTCATTGGGCAAAGCATTCCCTGGTATTTTTCCTATGAACCAGAGTACATATTGAACAATATACCGTGGGGATGTGTTACTATAGCAGGCTATTTCTCTTTTCTCCCATGGACATTGTTTGACCTCCTCGACCTTATTTTAACCCCGATTCTCCCATTCGTTGTGATTTTGCTGCTCAACGCCCTGACTGTCAGCCACATCCTGGTGGCCAGTCGAGCCTGCAGGAGATTGCGGGGACACAGTGATGGGGACAGGAATAGAGGTGAGAGAGACAGTGATCCAGAGATGAAGAGCCGAAGGAAGGCCATTGTTTTACTCTTCGCGATATCAGGCAATTTTATTGTGTTATGGATGACATATGTGTTCATTTTCTTATACTGGAGATTTTCAGATCCAAATTACACCCCAGGCTACAGTGTACTATTGTATATTATTGATCCAACTGCCTATATGCTGCAGCTTTTAAGCTCCTGTACGAACACGTGCCTTTACGCTCTTACCCAGACTCAATTCAGAGAGGAGATTAAAAGAGCGGTGACATTTCCTTTTATACTAATTGTTAAATTGTTTTATTAGCAATACCCCAAAGTCGATTTGAAAGACAGACAACACTCCAATTACAACTTCCAACTTCTCATATTCCCAGCTCAGGAATAGATATAGACAAAAGCTCCCTCAACAATAAGAAGAAATGTTTTGTGTTTAACACCTATTACTCAGGAAGGACAGCCAAATGGCTCGTTCAAGATACACACGGTACAGCTCCCGCTACACTGTCAATCAGAAAATTTTCGTGTAGTTATCTCTCATAAAGTGGAAAATCAGATCATGTTTTCTTCAAACTAGTGTACATGTCTTTATTCAAACGCTCGGCTATTCCGGAAGCAAACCAAGTCTGTTTCGTATTAGTTTCATTCAAACCATACCTATCATACAATGAACAATGCAAACAGCAGCAATCTGCGTGTTATATATCTAGAAACATTGGGAACCTAGCGTTGGTGTACATGTTTGCATGATTTCAAAACATTGCAGCTGAGTGAATGCTGAAATCACAGATACCGTCAATATAAATTTAATGTCAGCCACTACAATCGTAAATCTAGACCAAAGAGCCAGATATCTCACAAACATCTGCAAAAATAACTGGTGAGATTGTCAACAGCAAGAATGGTGAACGTTACTCAAAATCATTGTCAAAGTAAAACCGTTCTGATTGTTAAAGCTGATGGTTATCTATGGATAAGTAACCCATAATTGTCTAACTGTATTACACACTATCCTCTCAAATGTGTTGTCAGCGAACTTTTTGCCGAGTTGTTCAAACAAAGTTTTGGATTTCCGCAAACATCTCCTTTTAAAAGCAAAAGCAGAGCAAATGAATTCTGCTCTGTGTTTCGAGGTTTGCTCGACTGATCAACATATCAATAAAACATCTTTACTGATAACATGAAGTTAGTCATTTATGTGTTTAAATTTTCAATTTCGTGAACCTGAATGCTTTGTCTCCATTGATTTTCTTCAATACGTGAGATTGGCCTGCTCCAATGTCCCCACCCAATCCGGACTACCATCGTTGGCCGGGGTTTCAGTCTCTCTGCCCCCACACTGTTATAAAATATTATTATAGAATTGATCGATTAGAAGTAGAAACGTAGTCAACAGAAAGCTTTGGAACATAATCAAAGCCCACCGAAGTTAAACACAGAAGCAGATCAGAACTCCTGAGATATCGGGATTCTGGGAATAGAACAAATGACCTCTGAGGATCAATAACTGATTCTCTGGAGCATGATAAAGAGGGAAAGCACAATCCTAAGATAATACTTAGGATAAGTTCAAGGGTCAGGGGAAAAAGGGTATAACTGGGCTTAGTTCCAAGAGAAGGTCAGAGAAGGATAGAGTTCATGTCACCAATGGTCTATGTGAGTATAGGAGCTGGCAACCGACCATCGTGCTGAAAGACATGGACAAGTCAACCATCTGCAGAACTAAACGGTCACCAGTATCAAATGCAATACCGTAAATTTTAGTCTTACAATTTGTTGATTTTTACTATCTATATATATAACCCTTGCTATTACTAGCATATATATGTTATATGTATATATATATGTATATATATAGGTATGTATTAACTGTAATCCAGTATTATTCATTGTACCTTCCTTAATGAAATTAATACTCTTGTGTTGTAATAAAAAAACATGATATCATTACTAGGCTTGTTCTAGCCTTACACTCTGTATCTCAAATCCCAACAATACTCTGAAACTGCATCCCGCAATTCTTTCGCCTCTCTTCATGCTTTTCTTCCTTCAAGGCCGGTCTCAGGACATTCCTCCTCGACCGTGCCTCTTCTCCCTTCCTAACTTTGCCACGTTCTCCTACTCTGCTTTTCCCTAAACCTAAACCGATCCCCAACACCCCCCCAACGCCCACACACACACTCTGCTCGGGTCACGACCAAATTATTCAGCGCCTTGTGACGTCCTCCCGACCTGAAGTCGCTCGAGAATTGGATTGGTGGTTATCAGTGCTTATCATTGGTCAGAGGTCTAGCCTGCCAAGAATGCGACTTGTGTTTGAATCCAGGCAGGTCAGGGCGAAACCTTGGCAACTTTCCTTACTTCATACACACACGCCTGATAATAATCCAAGCAAAAAATGAATACATTAATTTGTTTTAAAGGGTCATTTCAAGCCACGTCTGTTTGTGGGACACTGCTGTGCACAATTGACTGTCACGTTTCGTTCTCCCACAACTATACAGTAAATTCACTTCACAGTATATTCTTTGAAGTGCTTTGAGACGTCGATCAATTGTAAACAGCACTATGTCAGATGCAAGTATTATTATTAATATTATTAGTGCAGGTAAACAGAGGTACGTGTGCGGAGTAAGAGAACTTAAACAACGTGTCACCCTGCCGGTAGTGAAACCCTGCTCGCTTGAATGCCCAGAAACCTGGAGATTGCACTAACCAGAGGAAAACATTCTCAATTCTGCATTAATCTAAATTATGTAGATGTTCTATGGCTTTATTTTCGAGTGGGTGTATGTTTGCGATTCTACGTGGGGTGGTGGTGGTGGTTGTGGGGGGGAGTGGAGGCGGTGTTGGTAGGTAAGTATGCGGGGAAGGGGTAGATTTGTGTGTGTGCGGGGTGATGGTTTGTGGTAGGTTTATATGCGGAGAAGGGGTAGGTTTGCTTGTGGGAGTGGATAGGTTTGTGTATTTGTCGGGTGCAGATTTTTGTGTGAGTGTGGCTGGCAAGTGTTTTTGTGTGGGGGGTGTGTAGGTTTGTATGTGTGTGCAGGGGGACAGGTTTGTGTGTGTTTGGGGTTTAGTTTTGTGTGTGCGTGTTTGGGGGTACATTTCTATATGTGGGAGGGGGTAGGTTTGTGTGTTTGTGAGGATTCTGTTTGTGTGTATGTGGGTGGGTAGTTCTTTGAGTGTTGGTGTGTAGGTTTGGATATGGGTGTGCACGAAGATTTTTGAGTGTTTGAGTGTAGTTTTGTATACGTGTGTGGTGTAGATTTCTATATGTGGGGGTTGTAGATTTGTGTATGGGACTGTTTAGGTTTATATGTGGCGGGGTTAGGCTTGTGTGTGGGGAAGGTTGTTGGGGATATGTTTGTGTGTGTGTGGTCGTAGGTTTATGTGGTTAGGGTTGTGTGTGTGGAGGGGGGTGGAGGGAATGTGAGTGAGGGGTAGGATTGTGTTAATGTGGTTGGGATTTTTTATTATGTGGATGTTGTAGTTTTGTATGTACATGGTTGTGTGGGTTTGTTTGCGGGGGGTTAATATATAGATGTCTGGGAAAGGTACGGTTTGTGTGTGGGTTGTAGGTTTGTGTATGGGCATGATTAGGTTTGGATGTGTGGTGGGTGTAGGTTCGTGTGTGGTGTGGAAGCTTTTTGTGTGAGTTGTTGCGGGTATGTTTTACACGGCCTTGCCCCTCCGTATCTATCTTATCTACTCTCCATCTATAAGCCCACCCGGACCCTCCGTTCAGCAGGACTTGATTCGCTCCAAGTCCCCCGCCCGAACCACCCGACCATCGGAGGCCGTGCCTTCAGTTTCTCCGCTCCCATTCTATGGAATTCCATCCCCAATCCCTTCGCCTTGTTTCCTCCCTTTCCTCATTCAAGGCCAGTTTGAAGACTTTCCTTTTCGATCGTGCCTTCTGTTCCCCCCCTAATGTTTCGACCTCCTGTACGTTTTTTACCCCCTCCCATATATTCCCCTCCCAGCTCGTGTCACTCGCCCTATGTGCAGCGCCTTGGGATGTCCTCCCGACGTGAAAGGCGCTCTATCAGTCTAATTTGTTGTTGTTGTTGGGTACGTTTGTGTGTGATGGGATTGTAGGATTTTGTTTGTGGGTGTTTGGTTTGTGTGTGGGGAGGGGTTAGGTTTGTATTTTGGGGGGAATTAAAATATTGTGTTTGGTGGGTAGGTTCACGTGTATGTGGAGCGGTGGGTCAGTTTGTACCAGTGGGAGGGTGTAGACGTGCGTGTGGGGGTGTACCTTAGTGTGTAGGAGGGTGAGATTCGTGTGTGGAAAGAGTATGTGTGTGTGGAGGTGGGTTAGATCTGTGTCTGTTACGGTAGGTTTGTGTGTGTTGCAGTAGCTTTGTGTGTGAGGGGGGGTAGGTTTGTGTTTAAAGAAGGGTAAGTTTTTGTTTTGGGGGGTAACTTTATCTGTGTGCGCGTTCATATTTGTGAGTGTAGGTGGTGGGTTTGTATGTTTGGGGGCAGGTTTGTCGGGGGGATAGGTTTGTTTGTGGTGTGTAGGTTTGTGTGTGTGTATGTGGGTCGTATTTTGTGTGGTGGGGGTGTATGTTTATTGCAAGTTTGTGTGTGGCGTGTAGGTTTAAGGAGTTAGATTTGTGAATGTGTGGTGGTTAACATTGTGTGTGGTGTGGGGTGTAGGTTTGAGTGAATAGTGGGGTAGGTGCGTGTGTGGGGTGCAAGGGCTTTGTGCGTGTGGTGGAGGGTAGGTTTCTATGTGAAGTGTGTAGTTTGTTTGTTGTGGTGGTGGTGTAGGATTTTTTGCTTGTGCGTTACATATCCGTGTGTGGGGAGGGGTTAGGTTGGTGTGTGTGGGTGGAGTAGGATTTAGTGTCGGGGGTTAGCTTTCTGTTAAACTCTGGCAGTTTCCAGCGCCCCAATGCTTGTCTGTTGACAAACTGAGGGGAAAACTCAGCAACGAAGAAGAGTATTTGTGGTGAGCAGATCAGACAGTATTCCAGTTCCAATATTCTGAGTTAGATAGTCTAGTGGCAGGATTCTTACAATAACAGCAACAATTCATCACAACTCATTCCACCTTCAGCATCCAAGCCTGCACTGCCCACCTCTCCATGCCAGTCAGCAACCTGGGCAACTTGTTCGACCCTGAAATGTCCTTCCTCCCCAACATTTGCGCCATAACCAATACTGCCTTCCACCACATTCGCAACATCACCAGACTCCGCCACTGATTCAGCGCTTAGGTTGCCAAAACCCTTGTCCACGCATTCGTCACATCACGGCTCAACTATGCAAACTCCCTCTTCGTCGGCATTCCCGTCTCTTCCCTTAACAAGCTGCAGATCATCTTGAACTCTGCAGCTCGTGTCCGCACCCGCTGCAAGCTCCACGACCACATCACTATCACTCGCTCGACTCCATTAGCTCACCATCCACCCGAGGATCAAATTCAATTTCCACATCCTCACATTGAAGGGCATTCAAGGCCTTGCATTCCCCACATCTCAGAACTACTGTCCCCCAATGAAACTCATTGCAGCCTGAATTCACTGGGCTCCAGGCTACTCTATATCCCCACCTGTGCCTCTCTGCCATCGGTGAACAAGCTTTCAAGCCCTGCAGCTTCTAGTACTCCATTCCACGTAACATCGCTTAGCTCTATCCCTTGCCTCCATCGCAACTGGGCTCAAGACGCTCCTTTTCGTCCTTGCCTTATGGTGCACTTCCAAATCTCTTACTCCCGCTTAACTCTCTCCCACATCTTCCACATACCATGCCCTTCTTCTCCGTGATTGGGTCACGACCTGACTTTGCAGCGCCTTGGAATGTCATCTCGATGTGTAAGGCAATCTATAAATGCATATTTGGTTGTTGCTGGTGTTGTATATTGTTCTCTGTGTGAATAAGGGTATTAGAGCCCCAACTAAGTTTGCTTGAATATTTATGGAAATTCTCTGGCGATGGAAAAACTATTGAAGAGGAACATATCTATGATTTTCTGAAAACAATGTGGATATTGATACATAAATATTTAAGCACATTTACACACGCAAAGCTTATGCCTGCAGATCAACAGTTATGCACTGTCTCTTTGATGTCATCAACAGAGTTAATGTTCTGTTACACGGCACCAGCTCCAGGAAATCTACTTTAGTCACACCACCTTGAACATTCTATCTATCTTTATTGTCTACACAACAGTTCAAATCTTTTTTTCAAAACTGCAGTTTCTCCACTTCCTTGGAGCTTCCCATCTAACCAAACTATACTTTATTGCTCCTTGTGAAATGTCCCTCTGCCTACAGAACAGAGACTGCGTTTGTGAAAGTCACAAACAATGTCCGCCCTATTTGTGACCAGGGCTGCCTATGCCACCTTGTGATCTTGGACCTCTGCACTGCATTCAACACTTGTGATTTTATCTGTGGACTCGGGTTTAATTTCCACACGTATGCGGATGACACCCACCAATAGTTTTCCACCTCCTGTTACGACTTCCAATCCCCTGATATTCTGACAACTTGTCTGGATGAGAGCAAATTTCCTGCAATTAAACCTCAACAAGTTTGAAGGCTTACTCTTTCGCTCCCGTCGATGTCATCTGCCCCATGATTCTGACCTCCTCAATCTACCCAACCTGCCCTTAAAGATTTCAAGATACTAACAATTATGTTTAAATCCCTCCACTCTTCGCCAATTCCCATTGCTCTCTAACCTCCTCTCTCCTCGCAACAGTTCAGCAGCCTGCAGCTGGCCCTTGACTGAGCAGTGATGTATGGTGAACCAACGTGCGGTTCGATACGCGGTTCGGGAGGTGAGGGGGAGCAAGGACATTAAGTGTGGTGGAGAGAATGTTGTGCAGGACATTGAGTGTTCAGCCAATCAGTGCCTGAACGAGAGGAGATGGGCGAGAGAGAGAGGAGTTCAGACGGCTCCTGAGCAGCGAATTGTGCGGAGATCTTTTTCCAATGGCGGTAGAAGATTGCGGTAGGATTGGAGACAGTGCTGATATATAAGATAAAGAGATTAAATCATGACCTAAGATGGCCTTGTCAGCGATGGTGACTTACGAGTCACCGTGGTCCTGGGTGATCACCAATCAGGTGGGTGGCGTGAACTTGCGAGGCGGACTGGATGTGGAGGTGGAGGTAGGTAGAGGTTGAGAGAGGAGAGGATGGAGAAGTCCGTGGAGGTGGATCAAGATGGCGAGCAATGAAGTTGTAAATCGCTGAAGATGAAGAGACAAGCTGAGGAGAGGTAGATTGATGCTAGGAATGTGCGGGAGGATTTGGGTCGTCGGTAAGTAAGGAGAATTTTAAGGGAGAGATGGGAGGGGTGGCAGAGGGTGAGTTGTTCAAACGAGGGGAAAGAACCAGAGAAGTAGGACAAATGGCGCCCTGGATATGAGGGCCACACCTCCGCCATGGGGGATTGGTGTTTTGTGCTCAGTGAGATATATAACTGGGTGGTGCTGCCTCTGTGAGTGGGAATCTGTTGCCCGGGGTGACCCAGGTTGGCCTCAGTGCCATGCTTTCAGCGTTCACATTGAAGATGAGATCGTTGACGGCCGGGGTTTTACAGCTGAGGGAACAGACGTTTTGGAGGCTTATGTGGGGGGAACAATTGTCAGAGGGATGTGTGGGGTGGGAAGGGGACCTGGATTCGTTGGCAGCGAGGGTGGGGATGTGGAATAGGGAGTGTTTTGCCCCCGGGGTCTGGGTACGGTACGGCTGGCGGGGGTGGTGGATAATGGAGCAGTCAGGGTGGCTACTGCTGGACAGAGAATGCTGAGCGTCACAATAGGCCCGGCGGAGGATTCCCCGCCTAGAGCAGAGGGAGGCTGTGGTCGAATCGGGAAAGGAGGCGAAGAGGGCGGAGAGAGACCTGGACAGAGCCGGAGAGTTTCAATGAGGGGACATTTTGGGGACGGCCAGCTTGGGACTGGCGCGGCAGCCGCAATGCGCTTGCTAATACGTGAGGCAGCGGATTGACGGGACATGGTCAGCCTGCTGTGGGGGTGAGAGATGGCAGAGGGGGTGGACAGGGGGCAGGGCACACATTGCGGTAATCGGCCTGCAGAGAAAAAACAGGAGAATGGAGATTATAGAGGAAGGGAGAGAGAACCGCACAATACCCAGATTCGTCGCAATAATAATACCTTTTTTTGCAGCTGAATGTCGACAGGACGGAAGCCATAATCTTTGGTTCTCATCAACATCTTCAATCACATGGCTCTCACCTCCTGTACTGCAAATATCTACAAACGCATACGCAAACCTTGCGTCAAGTTCGATGGTATCTGCTCGCCACAATCGACAAAATCCAGCTGATACAGAACTCTGCCGCCCGCATTCTCACCCGAACCAAACATTACATACGTAAGCAACAGGAACATTACATACGTAAGCAACAGGAACAAGAGTGGGCCACTCGGAACTCGATCCTGCCCTGTCATTTAACAGGCTGATGGCTGATATTCTAACGTAACAGGGACATAATGGCTAACGGGAAGAAAACAGAGAGGAAGGCTGAGCGGCTCCTTCTCGGATTGTATCGAGTGCATTGCTTCAAATATTTGCAATCTACATCAATTATCCAAATGAAGAGATATAACTTAAAATATCAAATTTTGCCGGTGATATAAAGCTAGTTGGGAGAATAATAACTGAGACACAATAGAATGCAATGTGATATAGATGGACTAGTTGAGTGGGTAAGAACCAAAGAACCGTACTGCACAAAAGAAGAACATTTGTGGTGGCAGATGAAATATAATGCGGGGAAGTGTGAAATTATCCACCTAGGTGGTAAAAACAGAAAAGCAGATTATTTTCTAGAAGGCGAGAGACTCTATCATGTAAGCATTCATAGGTATGTGGATGTCCTTGCATACCAGGCGCAAAACGTTAGTTCGAATGCAGCTATCAAAAAACTAGGAAGGTTAACGGCGTGTTGGGGTTCATTACAAAAGGGATGGAATAAAATAATTCGTCAAATCATAGATGGTCCTGGAAAGTGGATCCCACCACGATGATATTCCATAGACATCGGCTGGATTGTATAAAATGAATTGGTGTTTGCGAACATATGTTGGTATAGCAAAGCCTAAAGCCTAATCTATGTCATTTAGACGGTGCTAAGAGACACAGATTGCTGCTCAAACTCTACACCTCCAACAGTTGGAATCATGGAACAATGGGAATGGATGTACTCCGCTGTGGGTGGGAATCTGCTGTTACTATTTTTAGGCATTTCACGTTAAAATTTCTTGCTCACTTGGCGGCTTTCTTGCAACTCAACTAGTTCTGTATCAAGTCAACAATTTCAAAAACTTTCACAGTATAATCTGTAATATTTCAGCGCCTTGTGACGTCCTCCCGACGTGAACGGCGTTCTATGTATGTAATATTGTTGTTCTTGGTGTTGTGAAATGGAACCTGTCTATTTTGGGATGAAACACAGGATTGTGCACAGCCTTGTCCGCGAAACAGCCACAAAGTGATGCTATACACTATCTGCGGCATTGCTGCTAGGACTGTGAGATACTCCAGCTCTTTTCGAATAATGCTATCGACTATTTTAATAAACAACTGAACAGACAGACGGTAGCTCAGTTTAACGCATCATTCAAACGACGAGATCTCGGACAGTGCAACATATTACCAGCACTGGAGAGGCCTGTATTCTGTTTGAAGCAAGTTTGGCCGTGTCTCGCCTCCTTCTCATCCCCTGAATCCTTCGCTACACCAGAAGCGGCCGTACCTTCAGCTACTGTACCACGAGGCTCTGGAACTCCCTTCTTTACTCCCTTCGCCTCTGCCCCTCTGTGCCCAGTTTCAGATCCCACCTAAAGACCTTTCTCTTCGACCGCGCCTTTGATGATCTTTCTGCCCCTGCCCCAGGTGCGCCACTCGGTTCCATTATTGTGAAACGCTCTCAGACAGTTTGTATGGCACTATAAAAATCGAAGTTGTTTCTGTAGTTTGTTTTTGAACCCACAACATTCTAACTCGGAGGCTTACACCGCAACTGATTTCTGGCTGATACGTCAATTTGTGTCCAGAATTGTGGAATGTAAGTAAGTCTTTTTGGAAATGTAGGGATTATTATCCTCTGCAAGAAGCATTTCGTTTTTAACTGATTACATTTCAACAGGAACGTCAGTACGCACACTTGGATCACAAAACTTTGGTTCTTCCCATGCCCCTCTCCACACTCTCTGTAATTAGTTAAGATGGTAGTTTGACGCAATGGAGCGATGTTGCTTAATTTACATACTGGGGAATTAAACAGGTAATTGCTGATAATAATAATAATAAGCTTTGCATTTGATATCGCGTGTTTCGCATTTTACCAACGTCTCAAAGCGCTTCACCGAAAATAATGTGAAGATAGTTAACTGTCTATTTGTGGTCATAACGCGGCAGTCAATTGTGCAAAGCAGATTCACCATAAACAGTTTTAGATTCACGCGATCAATTTTTATTCTAGTTCTTATGGAGGGATTACTTTTGGCCATGTGAGCAAGGAAACTTGCCCAAGGTTTCACCCTGACCTGCCTGAATTCCAAAACAGGTCTGAAGCTTGCAAGGCGAGTGCTCTAACCACTGAGCCATAGGGGCTTCACAGGCATGGGAAATGACAGGCATGGGATTCAGCTTTGATGAAACAATAGGCTGTGCCCCCCCCTCCCCCCCAAAAAAAATTAAATAGTTGAGGTAAATGAAATAACGCAGTGTGAGTAACTGTTTTGCCCACGGCTCAAATTCATGGACGACCCCGTGGTAAAATTAATCAACAAAGCGCCCCCTGTTTCTTTATATAAGAATCCGTTTGAAACTTTGCAGCATCATCTTTCAGCGGTCAGCTGCTGCCTCTGCCAAGAGAAGACGTAATACTTTCCTATTTGAAGATGACAACTCCGATTATTCATAGAATAGAATATATTTACTACCCGATTCTCTCTGCGTTTGGTGTTCCCGGCAAGTGTTTTAACGAATTTAATTTCTATATAAATCTGCAGTAAGAATTGCAGCTCGACTCAGTTTACCACTGTCCTTCTGCATCAGGAAGTTATGGGTTCTAGCTCTTTGTGCGGATAGTTAGTGGCGACTATGAATCAAACAAATTGTGTGGTGATTAAATCTATTGTTGCAAGAGCGAAATTTAGAATACGAACCTAATTAGAAAATTCTGGCTGCCGCTTTATTATATATGCTGTGTTGCACTATTGGAGATAAAATTTACACAGTGGTTAGATCAATGCATTTCAGTTACATAACAGGTTTGATAAAATTACAACACTGTCTTAGAGTATATCTCTGTCTATATCTCTGTCTATCTCTCTCTCTGTATGTCCCTTGTTCTCCGCATTGTGTACATCTTTCTATATGTCTAATGGTGTATTTTTGTCTTTGCACCGCTATAGAAATTGTATGTTGCTTTTTCTGTGTATGTGACTCTCTCTGTTGATTTGTATTTCTCTCCGTGTCTGTATTTAGCTTCCTCTCATTGTGTGTTTACTTGTCAGTCTGTTTGCATGTGTTTGTCATTATGTCTGCGTGTATCGCGGAATTTATTCCTCTGCTGTCTGTAACTCCCTCTCTCTGACTGTGTGTCGCTCTCTTTCTCTCTCTCTGTCCGCAGAAATATGGGTGTAACTGTTTCTCCTTATGCGAATGTGTTTGTGTGTGTGTTTGAGTGTATGTGTGTGTGTCTTTCCCGATCAGCTTCCATCTCTCTCAGTATCATACAAGTTGCCTCTGTGAGTCTGTCGCTGTTTCTGCAGTACTTTGTGTTTCCCCATTTCCTGTATAGCCCAATGTACCCTAGCTCAGCGGTTAGAGCACACGACTTACTAGCAGGAGATCTGTTTCGCTCACAATTATACAGTCAACTCACTTTTATTCCGTTTTTTCTGTGAAGCAATTTGAGACTTCTGGATGACACAAAAAGCGGTACATCAAAAACAAGCTTTATTATTATTATCTCTGTTTGTTTGCATCTTTCCCTCTCTTTCTCTGTATGTCTTCCACTTGATCGGTGTCCAACCCCTCTCTCTGTGTAACTCGTACCTGTGCAACTCTTTCTCTGTGTGTATATCGTTATTCTTATGCGTGTCTATGCATCTTTCTCTCTATCGCGCCCTCTAGTTGAGTGTGTGTATGTTTTTCTATATGCGTCTCGCTCTATGTCTCAGAATACATCTCAATTTCTCTATCTGTGTGCAATTAGCTCTATGTGTCTATGTATTTCTATCTATATATCGTTGTGTATCTATTTCTGTCTGTGCCTCTGTATCTTTAACTGTGTGCGTTAGCTGTTTCTCACTCTGATTGTGATATAATCTATCAACGCCTGTGTGTTTCTGTCTTTGTGTGCCTTTCTCTATATAGCTGTGTTTCTCTCTCTCTTTCTCCCCCTCTCTCTCAGTCTGCGAAAAACTATTGCTCTGTCTATGCGTGTGTATCTATTTGCCGTATTGTATCCTTTTTACTCCCCATTTGTCAGTATGTGGCTATGTGTGTCTTTATCGGTTTGTGTCTCTGCGTCTCTGCTTTTTTTTGTGTTGTCTCTCTCTGTGTATCTGTCCGTCTTTCTTTCCTTTTCCGTATATTTGCCGCTCTCCGACTCAATGTTTAATACTGTTCCATGCCTTTGTCACATCTCGGCTGCACTATTCAGATGCCTTCCTCGCCTGTCTCCACTCCAGCACCATTCATTAAATCTAGTTCATACAGTATTCCACCGCCATCATTCTCACCCAAACCAAACTCCGCTCCTCGATTATCCCAGTCGCTGCCAGACAGCACTGGCAAACTGTAGCAGAGAGGATGGAAATCAACATCCTCATGCTTGTATTGAAATCCCACTACATTTTAACCCCCTAAATCTTTGACGTCCTCTCCCCACAAAATTGCACCAGTTTCCACATCTCCACCGCTTCTGGCCTCCTCCTCGTCTCCTGAATCCTCCGCTCCACCATCGGCGGCCGTGCCATCAGCCACTGGACATACCTCCTTGAACCCCCTGCCTTGTCCCCTCCATTCCTATTTCTTGCTCCCGGCCGAAGAACTTGCTTTTCGACCGCGCTTTCGGTCACCTTACGCCCCCTCCACTGGTTGCGGCCCCGCATCCGTTTATGGGATGCACTTGGAGATGGCGATCGGCGTGCATTACGCTGTAAATCTCCTTGTTGTTGTTATGTGTATCTGCCACTCTCTCGCTCTGTCTCTCTCTCGCTCTCATTGTAGCTGTATGTATGTATCTCCAGGACGAATTGCGATGCCCAGCGAGACAGGTCTTGATTCATCGCCATGCCATATTGGGAACAGAAGCAGAAGTATCGCTTATCCAACAGAATTTCCAATTTTCACGTTATTGTTACTGAAAATTATTGTATTTGATATTTGAATGTCCTCCAAATGTCTCAAAGCGCTTCTCAGATTAAACTGTAAATTCAATTTACTGTATATTTGTGAGCCAAACCCGGCAGCCTGTTGCATAAACAGTCGTTGATTTAAATGACCAATTTCTTATTGTATTGTTTCGTTTGGATTATTAAGAGGCGTGTGTATAAAGGAAAGCTGCCGAATACTTTACAGAGCCCCGCCCTTGGAATTGAATCTCAGTTGCAAGATTATTGCCACAAAGTCAACTGCAGGAATGAATCAATATTATTGGTAATTTCCCTTTCTCTCTCTCTCTCTATCTCTTTCTCGGACTTTAGCTAACCTTGCGGCCATTGTGATCCTGTCTCGAGGAAGGTGCGGTCTCTCCAAATGTGTCTCTAGCTATCTGCTGGCCATGTCAGTGGCTGATCTGATGGTGGTATCTTTCTCGGTGATTTTGTTTCGCATTATTTATTATTACTTCCCATTTGCATTCTTGTCCGTCACTCCTGTTTGCCGGCTGCTAGAAGTACTGAGTACTGCAGCATCGGCAATCACTGTCTGGCTAACTGTGGCTTTCACCTTTGATCGATATGTCGCCATCTGCAGCCAACAACTGAAAACTAAATATTGCACCGAAAAAACAGCTGCTGCAGTGATAGCGGGGCTGAGTGTGTTCTTTATTGGGGAAAACATTCCCTGGTATTTTGCGTATGAAACGCGGTTCAGGTTGAACAATATAACGTGGGAATGTGTTCTTAAAGCCAGCTTTTTCTATTTTCTCCCATGGACAGTGTATGACCTCCTCGACACTATTTTAATCCCGATTCTCCCATTCGTTTTGATTTTGCTGCTCAACTCCCTGACTGCCAGGCACATACTGGTGGCCAGTCGAGCCCGCAGGAGATTGCGGGGACACAGTGATGGGGACAGGAATAGAGATGAGAGAGACAGTGATCCAGAGATGAAGAGCCGAAGGAAAGCCATATTTTTACTCTTTGCGATATCTGGCAATTTTATAGTATTATGGTTGACATATGCTTTCATTTACTTATACTGGAGAATTTCAGATTCAAATAGCATCTCAGGCTACAATGATCCTTGGTACATTATTGAGGAAACTGGCTTGATGCTGCAGCTTTTAAGCTCTTGTACTAACACGTGCATTTACGCTGTTACCCAGACTCAATTCAGAGAGGAGATTAAGAGAGCGGTGACATTTCCTTTTTTTTTACTATTTATTAAATTCGTTCAATAGACACCGAAAATCTATTTTAAAGACAGAGAACAGATCCAGCCTTTCTGTTCGTTAATATTCCCAGGTCAGGAATAGATGCCGAATATAGATCCCTCAACAATAACAATAAATGTTGTGTGTTTAGCGCCTATTACTTAGGAAGGACGGCGAAATGGCTGGTTGTAGACAAACACGACAAAGTTCCCGCTACACTGTCAAACAGCATATATCTGTTACAGGGAGGATAACTATATCAATTTCCTTTTTGTTCAAACCAGTTGTCTTCAAATTTGTCTTCAAATCAGTCTACATGGCTTTACTCAAACGCTCGGGCGTTCCGGAAGCAAATCAAGCCTGTTTTGTTTTAGTTTCATTCAAACCGTACCTGTCATGAATTGAACAATGCAAACAGTACCATTCTACCTGATATATATCTAGAAACATTGGGAACCTAGCTCTGGTACACGTGTTTGCGTGATTTCAAACCACTCCCTCTGAGTGAATGCTGAAATTACAGATAGAGTACCGTCAAGATAAGATTAATGTCAGCCAGTGTAATCGTAACCTCAGACCAAAGATCCAGATAGCTCACATACATCTGCAAATATAACTGATGAAATTGGCAACATAATAAATGGTGAACATTACTCAAAATCATTGTCACAGTGAAATCTTTCTGATTGGTAAATCTGATGGTGATCTACGGATAAGTAACCCCTAAATGTCTGACAGTGTTTCAAGCTATTCTCTCAAATGTGTTGTTCATGAACTTTTTGCCGAGTTGATCCAAATAAAGCTTTGGTTTTGATTACTTTCTGCAAACGTCTCATTTTAAAAGCAGAAGTGTGAATTGTTTTTTCAAATAAATTCTGCTCTGTGTTGCGAGGTTTGCACGACTGATCAACATAAAAATAAAATGTCTTAACAAATACCATGAAGGTAGTATTTTTTGCGATTTAATTTTCAATTTCATGAACCTGAATGCCTTACCAAATTTAAGTTGCTTCTTCAAGTGAGTTTTGAGGCAAAAAACAGGATTATTGTATTGTAACCTCACTACAAACATTGGTGGAATATAATATCACGGCAAGCTAGTTTTCCATTCAAATAACTGTTTTCATTCTATTTTCTGGTCCATCAAGGTACCACCTAGACGCCACAGCTGATATCCTGGACTCGCACACGTATGCAGAAAATTCTCAACGAGTGACTTATTTAATGTAGATTACAAGCAAGTATTATGGTAAACGCTGCACTCAGATGCTCACAGTGACAGCCCGCAAACACACATCAGATATACCGATAATTCAAGAAAGAATTACTGGACAGGTGACTGGCAGAAACTCGCTTTTCTCAGCAAATTTTATCGTGGGATCTGCAAAGAGATACCCGCAAGAGTGCTGCTACGGATAATGTTATTCTTCCTCAAATGGATCAATACAGCATGTGAATATTGACATTGTTGAGGAAACAGATGCTCCCAAATGCCGCAGTATTGAAAGCGAGGGTAGAGGAAATCGATCAGATTAATATAGACAGAGGAAGTTCTGAAAAGATTTCCTTGGCTCAAACTTGTTTAGTCACTCTGACCAGATGAGTTTCACCCAAGGTTGCTCTAGAAGATACGGGTTCAAATAGCGGAGGCTCTAGCCATTATATTTCAATCTTTATTGGACACAAGAGACTGGAGATTGGCGAATGTCACCCTCTCTACAAAAAGGGGCAGAAAGTCAAACCCGGAAATTACAGGCCAGTCAGTTTTACTTCGGTAATAGGAAAACTACTGGAGACCATAATCCGGGACAGAAAAAATCTCTATTTAGTGGAACACGAGGTAATTAGAGACAGCCAATTTGGATTTGTTAAAGGCAAACCTTACCTAACAAACCTAATAGACTATTTTGAAGAGGTGACTGCGAGTGTTGATGAGGGAAATGCATTGGACGTTATTTACATGGACTTCAAAAAGCCTGTTGACACAGTAACGAATAAGATATTTATTTTAAAACAACTTAGAGTATTAAGGAGACAGTGGCAGTTTGCATCAAGAATTGGCTTAGTGACAGAAAGCAGGTGATGGTGGTTAATGGGTGTTTCTCGAAATGGATGGAGGTGTGCAGCGGTGAAACCCAGGGATCGGTATTGGGACCACTGCTCTTTCTAATGTATATTAGTGGTCTGAGATTGGGCATAGAGAGCACTATTTCCAAGTTTGCAGATGATACATAGTTAGGTAGGGTGGTAAATAGTGAGCAGGACTGTAACCAACTGAAAGCAAACGTACACAGATTGGTGGAATGCGCTGACATGTGGCAGATGGATTTTAATGTGGATAAGTGTGACATGATCCACTTAGGTAGGAAAAAATGATAGGAGGCAATATGGGCTTGGTAGCTCAATCTTAAGGGGGATGAACATACAGAGAGATCTGGGTGTTCAAGTAAGCGAATCATTAAATGTAGCAAGGCAGGTAGATAAGGCATTAAAAACGGCATTTGGTGCACTGAGCTTTGTTAGTAGGGGCACAGAGTGTAAGAGTAGGGAGGTTATGGTTAATCTATATTACGTCCAGTTCTGGGCACCTTAATTCAGTACGAATATTAAGGAACTGGAAAGGGTGAAGGAGAGATTCATCAAATGATACCAGGAAGGGGTAACCCTAGGTGGTAAGTTACGACTTTTCCCATTAGAGCAGAGAAAGTTACGCGGGGACCTGATAGAGGTCTTCAAGATCATGAAAGGCTTCGACAGGCTAGGTAGAGAAATACTGTTTCCGCTGGTAGGTGTGCCTGTGACCCGTGGTAACAGCTTTAAAATATCTACCAAAGAAGCAGAGGGGAGGTGAGAAGAATTTGTTTTTACTCAGCGAGTTGTTCGAATTCGGAATGATCTGCCTGAAACGGGAGTGAAGTCCGATTCGATAATAGCTTTTAATAGCGAACTAGATAGGTATCTGGGGAAGACGGGTTTGCAGGGTTATGGGAGAAAGCTGGTGATTTGGGTGAATGAAAGTGACGTGCTCGGTCAAAGAGCCGGCACAGACTCGATGGGCCGAATGGCCTCCTTCTGTGCCGTAACATTCTGTGGTTCTATGAATGAGGAGTTGCTGATGGGACCACCGAACAGGAAACTATTTGAGGCGAGGCTTGAAGGAGGCCAGGAAGGAGTAGAGCTGATGGGACTGCAGGATGGAGTTCCAGAGATTGGGGGCAGAGTGGCTGAATTCTCAACCGCCAAAGGTGGGGCTGGTGAGTCGGGGGTCGGGGGAAGTGGAGTACGCCAGAGCCAGCTGAGAGGAGGGGGCGGACAGGTTGGTAAGGGGATTGGACGTCACGGATACAGGTACTAGTTTGTGAGAACCACAGCTTTGTGACCCCCAGAGTGGATATGTTTTAGCTGCAATTGTAGTTTAACCAGCTATTTGTACATTACTTGCTTAAATGTAATAAAATTGTTCATAGATGCATTTCACTTGGCTTTAAGTGAAACGGTGCCTTATGCTCTTAATGAACTGATAGAGTTATAGAATTCCGCAAAGATTTCCCTACATTATTTTCGCTCTTTGTGTGACGTACTTTGAGACCATCTTCTGACATGATTAAGGCAACTATCCAAATTAAACAACATTATTAGTGGCAGTATAATTATAATCAATGTGTCCATTCAAACAGCGAGTGAGGAGGGAACTGAATGATGTGGAACAGAGTGAGAATTCCATTCGGGGATATGGTGAGAGTGGATACTCGGTGCTTAGGTGTAAAAAGTTGTATCCAGAACTCTGCAGCTCGCATTCTCACCCGTACAAAACTCTACTTTCCGATTATCCCAGTCCATGCCAGACCTCACTGGCTCTCTTTCCCGGAGAGTAACGGTTTCAAAATCCTCGCCCTTGTTTACAAATCTCTCCATCACCCCTACCTCTCCAACCTCCACTCTCCCCCAAACAGCACACATTGCCTTCGCTCCACCAGGTCTGGTCTCCTCCCTTTCTCTGAATAATCCGCTACATCCTCGACGGCCGTGCTTTCAGCCACTACTCCCCGAAGCTGTATAATTGGCTTCCTCACTCGCTTCACTTCGCTTTATCTCTTCCGAGTTTCAGGTCTCTGCTCAAGACCTTTATTTTCGAAAACTGCCCATGTCCAGGGATCCATTATTATGAAATTCTCTGAGACGCAATGAGGCTTGGAGGGCGCTATATCAATCGAGGTCGTTGTTGTTGTTGTGAAAGTGAAGGTGTCGCCTGCCATGTTATCAACGTTCTCATTGAGAATGAGATCGTTCACGGCCAGGATTTGTTCGCAGAAGGAGCGCAAATATTTGAGGCCGATGCGGAGGGAAGGGATGTATTCTAGGATGGGATTGCATAGCGTAGGACCAGGTGGACTGAACGACGGAGAGGTCACTGTGTGTTTGGCAAGACAGAGGACAAGAAGGAGGCCAGTGTGAACATGGCGGAAGGAGTGTGCAGGGAAATGCTTTCAATGAAAATTCTGATTAATTCCTCGTTTAGGGTCATCCTTATAATCAAAATTCGGATTAATTCCTAGCTTAGGGTCATCCGGATAGAAACTTTCTGCTCTTACTGTTAGCAATGAGGAACGGAAGTGAATCAATTAGTTTGGAATATGGAGGACAGCGTTCCACGTCCAAAACGCTCTACCATCGGTGGCCGTGCTGTCAGGCTCTCTGCCCCCGCAATCTGACACTCCATCCCGCACACCCTTCGCCACACTTGCTCCGTTTCCTCCTTCAAAGTCGGTCTGAAGATCTCCCTCTTCATCCGTGCTTCTGCTCCCCTCCAAAGTTTTCTTCTCCCAATTGTCCTTCCATTTCCTCCTTCTCCAATACTTCCACCCCCTGCTTGGGTCCAGACCTGTATTTGCAACGCCTTAGGTCGTCTAGGCGTTTTACCAATGTCAGTTTGTTGTTATGTTGTTCCCTTCCTCACTTAGAATGGACAAAGGCCACTCTGGCCATTCTTGTCTCTGTTCAAAGGCAGGAAGATAGCAATGCAGGTTAACATTGTGTCCGGTAAGATGCATCTTGATCCTGTAAGATACATTTCTGTTTCCTATGACTGAGTTTCAAATAATTCCGCAAAGATAGTTCCTTCAGCACATTTACAAAGTTTAGGACTAGGTTGAAGTAGATTTGTCGGAAGGGCGAAAGTGCTGTAGTGAGACGTGGCTCAAACTAAATTTTGCACATCTGAAATTGCCACAAAGTGAATGATGAATTTTATCTGAGGGATTGTTATCGTTGACAATGAGAAACTCACTGATATTTTGAATCGTGCCATGAGAAACGCTAACATTGACTATGCAAACTCCCTCCTCGTCGACCTTCGTGGTTCATCCCTACATAAATTCCAGATAATCCAGAACTCTGCAGCTCGTGTCCTCACCAGCACCAACTTCAGCGAACAAATCACTCCCACCCTCACCCGGCTCCATTGGCTCCCCATGCCTCAGTTTATTGAAAGAAAGATCCTCTTCCTCGCTTTCAAGTCCATTCACGCACGGCCTTGCCCCCCAACTAGTTCACCGACCTGCTGTCGCCCTATGGACCTCCCTACCTATTAACATCTCCCCTCCATCCATTCAGCGGGCTCAGGCCTGCACTATATCCCCCACTCTACCCGCCTTAGCATTGGCTGACGGGCTTTGAGCCTCTCTGCCCCCAGTCTCTGGAATTAAACCCCACAATAGCTTTGCGCCGCTCGATCCCTCGCCATCTGCTGCCCTCATAAGTGTCTCACACCCTCTTAATTCTCCCGCGACACTCCTGACTATACTGCACCTCTCGCATGCTCGGTTTAGGATATGAGTGTTCAGCGACTTGGGATGTCCTCCCAATGTCAAAGGCGCTCTATTTTTGTTTGCGGAAGTTTTTGTTGAACACCAATCGCAGTTTAAATTCTTATCTAAAAGACCTCACCCCCGGCAAAGCAACAAGTCACCATCAAAACACTTACAGCACAATTTTTCTTACTAAAAGGCTCAAGTGCACCAAATGAGCCAGACTGGCAACTTAGCAAATGGTACCGCAGTTCATAACCACACGCGAGAAATTCCTGAATGTCATATGGGGATTGTGTGGACTGGTAAGCAATTCACCATTAGAGGTTTCAATTTCAGCAGTAATTACAGCGCCATTACTGTTGTCTGCAGCGTTTGATTCTTCCCATTTCTACCAATACTTTCAATGTATTATATGAAATAATTTTATGCTAATAATAATCATGATAATGCTTATGGTTCCTTATCATCTCTTACAAACGCCCACACTAACGCTCACAGTATATATCCTACAGCGAGTTCTTTATTATGAATTATTGGTTGAAGTATAAGGACATAGCCAAACTTCAGATTAATCAACAGACATTTAGTTCTGTTTCCACCGTCCAAATTTTTGTAATCATATTTTCCCACGAAATACATATATACTATGTTACAATAATGCCTAAAGTAAACCAGTCTCATTTTCTTTTTTAGGCAACAACTGAACGCTTTCAAAGTCTCCTGAGGGAACATGTTCCACAGCTTTACTGTGCGATCACTTGAATAGTGATTCTGTAGATTCGAAATACATGAGACATTTTGCTCACAGTAAAGTCCTAGATTCATCCAATAAGTGAGTGATCAATTGTATGTGGCGGACTGTTGGCCAGGAAACTCAGAGAATTTCCCTGCATTATTTGATTTATGACATGGGATATTGTGGCATTTGCCTGCAGAGACAGCAAGAACCTCACTTTAACAGCTACTTCGTAAATGCAATGTATCACGCAGACACTCACACACAAATACACACACACACACACACAAAAACACTCACAGTGGGAGATAGAGACACAGACAGCGTTAGAGAGAGAGACACACACATTCATTCACACAAGGAGACAGTAACACGCAGACACAAACGCACAGCAGGACAAATATAGAGGGACAAATGAATACATACGTGACTATATACACAGGCAATGAGAGAGATGTGGAAAGTGAGAGACAGAAAGGGATATAGACAGCTACAGAGTAGCTACAGAGGTTAGAGAAAGAGAGAGACACACACACATCCACACAGGGAGTTGGAGACACACAATTTTATTCCGAGCAATAACTCGTGATTATTTTATTTCTTTGCAGCTGATATGCATTTCACAACCAGATGTATACAATGTGAGGCAGTATATTAGAACTGTATGGCAGCATTATCCTTTGTGGAAAGTGTTATCACCTTTAACGGGATAAACTACAGCAGTGACCTCAGCGCCCTGTACACACTGTGGTCACAAAGGTCTTTGTCCCTCCCAAGCTGTGACCCATGCTGTAGGTAATGGGTTCAATGCTGGTGAGTGTCCTCTGTGGAGACAATGTACAAACATACTCCAGGCTGGGGAATACTGTGTTTAGTTTACGGACACACTCAGATTCAACATTGACCAACAACTAATCAAAGAGTGGCCATAACTCACCCACCTGATAACCTTGGGCAAGGAACTTTGTGAGATGCTGAGAAGCACATGTATCCTACAGTGCACCATGAAGTGGGTGGGGGAGAGGGAAGAAAATCAAGACAGGAAAAATGTTTCAATCTTAACCTAAAGACCATATTGCCTGTATAAAACTGCATCATTTTAGAAAATTCTCAGGTTCAAAACACATTTACAGGTAGAGTTTCTGCAGTTTGAATAATTTTCCAAATGTCATTGTACTTTGAGCGATAAAAGGTCACTGTAACCATTTTAAGTGCTGTATTATATTTCCCAAAATGGATTCAGAAGGAATACCCTGTTGTATACTTTAATATTAATAATCCTTAATACTAAATCCTTGCATTTAATACAGTGCCTTTGACGTCTTCCAGACATATCAAAGTGCTTCTCAAGAGATGGATGGATGGACGGATGGATGAATATGTCTCTCTCAGTGCGATTGTGTGTCCCAGAGACAAAGAGTCAGACACAGAGGCCTATGTGTGTATCTGTGTGTGAGTGTCTCTCAGTCCATAGAGAGGATGTCAGTGTTTCTCTGTTTGAATGTATGTTAGTGTATCAGAAATACACAGACACACTGAGGCAGAGAGGGGATGCCAATATGTGTCTGTGTATGGACATACGTCTCTAAGTGTATATCTCTCTCTCTGTGTAATTCATTGTTAATGTATGTCTAATAGAGACACAGAGAGGCCAATGTATATGTGTGTGTGTCAAATGTGTGTGTGTATGTCTGCATGTGTGTGTCATTGCAGATGACCAGAGACTCACATAGTGTGTGGTCAGAGAGAGATGGTGTATGTATCTCAGTGTCTCTATATGTGTTTATCTCACACTGTCTCAGTGTGTATTTGTTTGTCTTTCTCTGTCTCTCTTTCTGTCAGTGAGTGTGTGTGAGACACAGACAGATTACATGATGAACTGAGGCCTGTTTGTGTGAAAGATAGAGTCAGATTCAGAGGCCTGTGAGTGTGTGTGTCTCTCTCTCTGTATGTATCTGTCTTTCTCTCTGTGTGCATGTCCCTGTGTGTGTGACTCTATTGGTACGTGAGGCCTGCGAGTGTATGTGTGTGCCTCCCTACTATCTCTGTATGTGTATGTGTCTCCCCCACACCACACTCTCTGTGTGTAAGGCCTGTGAGTGTCTATGGGTGTCTCTCTCTGTGTGAGTGTATCACAAGCTGTAGATAGGTCTCTCTCTCTTGCCCTCTCTCTCTCTGCGTATCTCATGGTGTAGAGTTCTCTCTCGCTGTGAGTGTATCTCAGATTGTTGGTCTCCCTCATACACATTCTCCCACTCTGTGTGTGTATCACAGGCTGTAGAAACAACAACTTTGATTTATATAGAGCCCTAAAAGCCAGACAGTGTCTCAGAGGCTTCACAACAACAGATCCTGGGCCTGAGCCAGGGGGAGGGGGAGAAAGGTGAACGAAGGCTCGGCTCAACAGAAAGGTCTTTAGCCAAGACCTGAAACTAGGAAGAGAGGGAACAAGGCGAAGGGAGTGAGGAAGGGAGTTCCAGAGCTTTGGGGCTTAGTGGCTGAAGGCACGGCCGCCGATGGTGGAGCGGAGGATTCGGGGACAACGAGACCAGAACCAGAGTAAAGGCCATGGGTGCAGTTTTGAGGATACAGGAGTTCAGAGAGGCAGGGGCGTGCAGAGGAGTGGAGACTCACTCAGTCTCTCTCTTCCTCTCACACACTCACCCAGTCTCTCTCACACACACACACCCCCCCATCTCTCTCTCAGTCTCTCAGCCACTCGCTCAGTATCTCTCACACTCGCTCAGTCTCTCACCAGTAGCTTCTGGTGACTTGACGAGCTCAGAACAGTTCCTGTAGCCCCTTCGCTGCCCCCTGGCTCCTGCAACCTCACACCCTCTCACATTCTGCCTCTCCCTGTCTCTCACACACTCTCTCAGTCCCTCACACTAGCTCAGTCTCCCTCTCTCTCAGTCTCTCACACTGTCAGTCTCTCACACTCACTCAGTCTCTCACGCTCACTTGCTCACTGTCTCTCACACTCGCTTGCTCAATCTCTCTCACACTTGCTCAGTCTCTCTCACACATGCTCAGTCTCAAACTTGCTCAGACTCTTCAGTCTCTCTCCCCGGCTCACAGTCACTCAGTCTATCACACACTCCTCCCCCTCTCTCTCACTCACACACTCTTTCTCGCTTCGTGTGTCTCTCACCAGTAATGTTTGGTTACCAGTCGAGCTCAGAACTGTTCCTGTGGCCTCTTCACTGCCCCCTGGCTCCTGCTCCCTCAACGTCTCTTACTCTGTCTCTCCCTGTCTCTCGCGCACTCTCTCACTGCCTCACACTCGCTCAGTCTCTCTTGCTCAGTCTCTCTCTCTCTCAGTCTCTCACAGTCTCTCTCCCTCTCTCACACTCTCTCTCCCTCTCTCACACTCTGTCAGTCTCTCACAGTTGCTCAGTCTCTCTCTCACACCCTCTCTCTCCGTCTCTCTCACACTTGCTTAGTCTCACACTTGCTCAGACTCTCAGTCACTCTCCCTGGCTCGCAGTCACTCAGTCTATCACACACTCAGTCTTTCTCTCCCTTTCTCTCTGTCACACACACACACTCTCTCTCTCCCTCTTTGTCTCTCACCAGTAATGTTTAGTGACCAGTCGAGCTGGGAATAGTTCATGTAGCCCCTTCGCTGCCCCCCTGGGGCCTCCTCACCACCATGGCTCCCGTCGTCTCCTTGTCCAGTCGATGACACGGGTAAAATGTCCCCGCGTTCACCCCCTCCATCATCCTGGCCAGGACAGGGAGCACAGCAGCCACACTCACCCTCACACCAGCAGCCCCTGGTGGGCAAGGGAGACAAGATGGGGGTCAGGGAGACACTGACACACACAACAGGCAGTCTCACACACAGCCACACACACACACACACACAGCCACACACACACACACAGCCACACACACACACACACACACAGCCACACACACACACAGCCACACACACACACACACAGCCACACACACACACACACAGACACACTCTCACACACACAGCCACACACACACACACAGCCACACACACACACACACACAGACACACTCACACACACACAGACACACTCACACACACACACAGCCACACACACACAGCCACACACACACACACAGCCACACACACACACACAGCCACACACACACACACACAGCCACACACACACAGCCACACACACACAGCCACACATACACACACACACACAGCCACACACACAGCCACACACACACACACACACACACACACACACAGCCACACACACACACACAGCCACACACACACACACACACAGCCACACACACACAGCCACACACACACAGCCACACACACACACACACACAGCCACACACACACACACACAGCCACACACACACACACACAGCCACACACACACAGCCACACACACACACACAGCCACACACACACAGCCACACACACACACACACACAGCCACACACACACAGACACACACACACACACACACACACAGCCACACACACACAGCCACACACACACAGCCACACACACACACACACACAGCCACACACACACAGACACACACACACACACACACACACACAGCCACACACACACAGCCACACACACACACACAGACACACACACACACACAGCCACACACACACAGCCACACACACAGACACACACAGCCACACACACACACACACACACAGCCACACACACACACACAGCCACACACACACACAGCCACACACACACACAGCCACACACACACACACACAGCCACACACACACACAGCCACACACACACACAGCCACACACACACACAGACAGCCACACACACACAGCCACACACACACACACACAGCCACACACAGCCACACACACACAGCCACACACACACACACAGCCACACACACACAGGCACACACACAGACACACACACACACACACACAGCCACACACACACACACAGCCACACACACACAGGCACACACACAGACACAGCCACACACACACAGCCCCACACACAGCCACACACACAGCCACACACACACACACAGCCACACACACACACACACAGCCACACACACACACAGCCACACACACACACACAGCCACACACACACACACACAGCCACACACACACACACACAGCCACACACACACACACACACACACAGCCACACACACACACAGCCACACACACACACACAGCCACACACACACACACACAGACACACACACACACACACACAGCCACACACACACAGCCACACACACACAGCCACACTCACCCTCACACCAGGAACCCCTATATGGAGAGGAGAGGGGAGTCAGGGACACACACACAGACAGCCACATACACACAGACACTTTTACACACAGCCGCACACAGACTCTCACACAGACACAAACACACATGTACATACAGCCACACACAGAGACACACTGACCATCACACCAGGACCTCCTATAGGGAGACAAGGGGGGGGGGGGGGGGGGGGATCAGGGAGACACACACACAGACATTCATCCTCACACCAGGACCTGCTGACAGGGAAGACAAGGGGAGGTCAGGGAGACACACACACAGACACACACACACCAGGATCTCATTTGGGGGGAGACAAGAGGGGGGTCAGGTATACACAGCCACACACACAGACTGTCTCACAGACACACAGACTCTCTCACAGACACACAGACTCTCACACACACACAGACTCACCTTCTCTCTCTCTCTCTCTCCCTGACCGTCTGTGATGACGCATTAGCCTACGCGTCACTGTTTCCCAGGTAACCAGTGATTGACAGTAGAGGGACACAAAGAGAGACACCCCCGTCTCCTCGGTAACGAGTGATTCACGGGAGAGAGAGACAGACACACACCCCTGTCTCCCAGGTAACCAGTGATTGACAGGAGAGAGACACAATGAGAGACACCCCCGTCTCCTAGGTAACGGGTGATTGACAGGAGACTGAGAGAGAGAGACACACACCTCCCGTCTCCCAGGTAACCAGTGAAAAGCGCCAAACTGCCAGCGCTCGGGGGAAGCGACGGTTGGAGCTGCGCGCGCAGCCAACGGCTGTTTAATTTTGCAGCCGAAAGTCTCTGAGGTCACAGAGGCTTCACGTTGAATAATTGTATAATAACAACGACATTAGTGACGCTGGCGTCTGGCGCCTCAAAGCCAGTCACGTGACGCGGACCGGAAACGCTCGCTCACTGTCAAGTGTAGTGACTGTGTGTTCAGGGGGGGGTCACAGTGTAGTGACTGTGTGTTTAGGGGGGTCACAGTGTAGTGGCTGTGTGATTAGGGGGGTCACAGTGTAGTGACTGTGTTTGAGCGTCACAGTGTAGTGACTGTGTTTGTGGTCACAGTATAGTGACTGTGTTTCGAACAGTCACAGTGTAGTGACTGTGTTGGAGGGTCACAGTGTAGTGACTGTGTGTTTTGTGGGAGAGCGACTGAGAGAAACACAGAGAGAGAGAGAGAGAGATGCAGTGAGAGCCACAATAACAGGGATAATAATCCGCCATTTTCCGGGCGTTTTGTCCCGTCCTCTCCTCACCTGGAATCTCCTCACGGGACTCAATGTCCGGTGAAGTGACTGTGTGTTTTGTGGGTGAAACGCGGCAGCCGATGGCGCCCGGCAGCCTCCCCCACAAACAGCCGGGGGGGGGGCATTTTATTATTGCTGTTGTTGTTGTTGTGTGTGTGTCAGGCGGGTGGAGGAGGAGACTCGGCTCGAGGTGAGGCCGGGAATGGAACCCGGGTCTGCGGCTCGCCAGGCGAGGGCTGTCACCCCTGAGCTACAGGCTCCACACCAGAGGGCAACGTGAGGGTCAGTCAGTCAGTCTCCATCACCAGCCACCTCATTAACTCACACCAACCAACCAGCCTCCCCGGCCAGTAACCCATCAGTCAGTCCATCCCCATCAACCCTCCCCTCACTCACACTCACACACCCTCACACTCACACCTGCTCACACACACACACACACCCTCACACTCACACCCCCTCTCACTCACACTCACGCCTGCTCACACTCACACACCCTCTCACACTCACACCTGCTCACACACACTCACATCACCCTCCCACACTCACACCCTCACACTCACACCTGCTCACACGCAAACACAGCCTCGCACTCACACCTGCTCACACACACTCACACCCCCTCACACTCACACTCCACTCACGCGTAATTTGCGGGTGGATGCCAGTGAGTGAATTTTGTGGTTTCACTTCGTTTCTCCAAGACGTGGTTACTTCCCAGTTAACCCAAGGTTTTTATTTACCAGTTAGAAAAAAAACTTAAGACAGAAGGACTAGTAGAATACACAAAACACAATTATAATAAACTATGAGTACATCATATTTTGTGTATTCTGTTAGTCCTCCTGTATTAATGTTCTTCATCTAACTGTCAAATCAGTGTTTGAGCTTTCGATCATGACGTTTGTGAAAGGTAGAATGCTCAAACACTGATTTGAGATATTTGTAAACACACCACAAGATGGTGGGTTCAACGACATCAGCTCATAATCGTTCTGAAGCTCATTTACTTCTGATAGCTTTCTGACACTATGTGCTTCCATACAGCATCATCAATACTGTTTCCCGTCCATTGTTATGGCCTGCTTTCCAGGCAATAAAGTAACTATAATAGCTGGAAGATGATTCGTGTTCATTCTCCTATTACCATTTCTGGAACAAGCCACAATCTCTCCACCGTCTGATTTCTTGCTGATTCTGCGCTGGCTTGATTCGTTGAATTCCAGTCTCTTGTTTTGCATCCCTAACTGAGAAGCGTGGGCACCCACCGACTCAATGAGCTAACTAATATATTGATATTTTTATTTCAAATCTATGTATGTCATTTCTAGTTCCTAGGGTCCTCCGCTGCTTACTTGGATTGATAGGTGGTGTTTTGGTAATTTGCAGACAAGCTAATCGCTAATGGAAGAAATGGAAAGGTGAAATGGCAGCATTCAGCATTAAGGAATATCTGCATCATTTGTGGAGTATATAACAACTCAATGTGCAACAATTTTTTATTGTAAAAAAAAATTTCAACAATCTGGATTGAGAGAATTACATTTAACTGTAAAGAATATAACGTGAAACAATAATATACATCTTCCAAATGAAGAGCTCTTTATCCAATCTAGTAATTATTATTACAGTCAAATATCAGGATATTTCTAACATAGTCTTTTTGAAACTGCAATGTTGTGAAGACCAAAGAGAGCAACACAGCCAAACACGATGATGTGAATGTCCCACTAAGCGAGTGATGGGGTAAGTGAAGATAGATTTCAGGCGCTGCCTGAAGTGGGTCTGGGTCACACCATATATGACGGTGTTGGAGCAGGAGCTCAGGTACTGCAGCATGTAACCCACCTCCTCAGCGATGGTGAAAGGGCTATTGTAGTTGGACTGTGTCATCTGCTCATCTGTCACCATAGCGAATATGTAGATGACCATATAGTTGAGCCACAGCAACACGAAGGTCCCTGAGATGGTAAAGAGCAGGATTATGGATTTCCGCCGACTCTCCATCTCCTCGTCCCTCCCCTTCGCAGCCCCTCTTAGAAGCTGCCGCACCCTGCTGAACACCAGCACTTGTCTAATGGTCAGCGTGTTCAAGAGGCCAATGAGGATGAAGGGAAGCATTGGATTTCCAATCATGTCCAAAAAGGCAAAGATCATCCAGCCAAGAGCAGTATAACAGCTGGGCTTGATAGTACAGAACCAGGGCTGCCCATTGATCATCATCCTTGTTTGGTACACAAAATAGATGGGGATGTTTTCAATGAATAAAAGTCCACAGATTATGCAGATCACCAGACCCGCTGTCCTCTCGTTGCAGTATTTGGTTTTGAGCTTTCGGCAGCAGATGGCAATGAATCTGTCGAAGGTGAAGGCCATGGTCAGCCAGACAGAGGCTTCAAAGACGATCCAGCGCAGAACAATGTGCAGTCGACACACGGGGGTCTGGAACAAAGGTAAGTTCGGCAGGTGGAGCAGAAACGTCTTCCACAGGATCACACCAATCAATATGACCATCAGGTCAGCAACAGCCATGGCGACCATGTAGCGGGTGACACATTTGGAGAGACCACACATTCCCTGGGTCAGGACCACAATGGTCAGTGCGATCGCTGTAGGAAATTCACAATCACTATCACAGATTTTCTAACTCTGGGCATGTGAATGGCGCCGGCTCATGTTTTGTCATGCCTGACATCACGAAAAACGTATAATTAAACTTTAATAATTTTGTGATGTCACTTATATGTCAAAAAATGATAAACTGCATTGATTAATCATAATCATAATAACACCCACCTTATATCAAAATGTTATAGTAATTGTTGGCAATTGATATGGTGCTGAGCAAGTCGATCAGAATTCTCAAATTGACGAGCTTCACTCATAATCAATGGAAAACTTGATAGAATAATACACGAAGGAGGAAACACTGGATGAGGCAATTTGTGTTATTGTGCCTGTGCCGGATATTATAAACTTTAAAGCGAGCATTTCTGTGTATGCGTGCCAGCAGCTAATTGAGCAAATAGTATGCTAAGGACAGTCGTCCATTGCGTGACCAAATGAGATTGTTTGCGTTCAACATTTCTTCCGGAGAAGTGATCTACAAATATCCAGACTCCATTTTTTTTGCTAGAGTCAGTGAGCGAACGGGTGATCGAGGGGCAGAACCGATGCCTTGCTGGGAAGGTATATAAGCCGAGATGAGTTTACTCTGCGTCGAGTGAGCGAGCGGGTGATCGAGGGGCTGGGGACGAAGCGGGAATACTAAAATTGACGTTGCGCGGTGCCACATACAAAAAATACAACTAACCCGCTCGAATCCCCCCCCACCCCTCACCCCCGTCCCACACCCCCCACCCCTAACCCCCGATTACACACCCCTCCCCAACCCCCCCACCACCACCATTAACATTGCATCAGTATTAGCACCTCATCAGCATTAACCACACATTAACACTTCGATCACTAACGCCTCTACTCAAACCCCTCGGGATAGGTGACAATGGCAGGGCTAACTTGGATAGGCACCACCTAGGCATGGCCACACATCCTCTTGGATAATGCCGCCCTGCGGATCCCTCGCTCTCGGCTCCCTGCGGATCTCCCTCAAAATCCTCCTGGTTTACCGTCCCCCAAAACCCTCCCTAACATTCATCTCTGACTTCCCCACTTTCCTTGCCTCCCTTTGTGCCTCCTCCGATCGCTTCGTCATCCTCGGCGACTTTAACCTCCACTTCACCCTCCTACTCCATCTCCTCAGAATTCTCCTCCCCCTGTCCACTCTACCACTCCCGTTCACGGCCACCTGCTTGACCTGGTGATCACCAGGTGCATCAGCAGCTCGGATGTCACCGTCTCTGAAAGGCCAACTCCGACCACCACTTAATCTCTTTCAACTCATCTAACCCTCTCCCCTTTACCCCCAAACATACCGCCAACTTCTACTGCCAATGGAAGAAGATCCCCCCCACAAACTTACTCCGCAGCCTTGAACTCCTCCGAACTCCTCTCCCACTGGCCCATGTGCTGCACTGAACCATCCTCCGCACTCATTCTGCACGACAACACCCTTTCCACCACATTCAACATTCTTGCCCCCTTCACGTCCCGAACTGCCTTCTACGCCCATACCTAAAACTGGTTCACAAACCACCTCCATTCACTCATTGGCCAGGTGTGGGCCTTTGAATGCAACTGGATCAAATCCGGCGGTCATCTGTTCATTGGCATATCTGGCTGGAACTCACATTCTCCAACCGCTCCGCCCTATCATCCGCCATATTGTCCTTCTACTCCAAGATAATCCTGTAGATGAAAAAAAAACGGTTTCGCTTCTACACCACCAACCATCTCTTCTGTCTACCCTACCTCGCCTATCCTCTCCTCCAACTCCCGTTGCGACGGGATGCTGGATTTACTCATGAACAAAATCGAGAGAATGCGCTCTGTGGTCATTGTCCCCACAACTTCAAACCCCTCGTCACCTCCCTCCCACACCACTTCTCCTACCTACCACTCCTTCCAACGCTTTGATCCCGTCTCCCCATCCTTCGTCATTGAGACCGTCTGCTCAATGAAGCTGCTCCCTAGATCCACCCCTCTCCTCACCACCAAGCTCCACCTTCGAGCCCCTCTAATCACTGATATCATCAACCTGTCCGTTTCATCCGGAACTTTTGCCACTGCCTTTATAATCGCCACCATCACCCCCATCCTAAAAAGCCTTCACTCGATGTGTCGCAGCTATCTAGCTACCGGCCACCTACAACCTTTCTTTCCTTCCCAATGTCCTTGAAAAATTGGTTTCCTCTCAGCTAGGACCTTTCCATACTCAACATTTACTACTCCAACCCCTCCAATCGGGTTTCCGTGCCTCCCACAGCACGGAACCTACCCTGGTCTAGGTCGCAAACGACATGCTGACCATCTGTGACCAGAGCTCCCTCTTCCTCCTCGTCATGCTCGGCCTATCCACTGCCTTAGATACCGTGAAACATGGTCTCATCCTCCACCGCCTCTCCTCCCTCTACCTGCAAGATTCTGTCCTCGAATGGTTCTGGTCCTATCTCTCCCACCGCCTTCACTTCATCTCTTCCAACGGCTTCACCTCCAGTCCCGCACAATCACCTGCGGTTATACCCATGGATCTGTCCTTGGCCCCCTGCTCTTCACTCTCTACACTCTCCCACTGGGCGACATAGCTACTGTGCCTCAGTGGTTAGAGTACTTGTCTTGCAAGCTGTGGAGACCAAGCTGTGGAGACCTGTGTTCAAATCCAGGCAGGTCAGGGCGAAACCTTGGGCATGTTTCCTTACTCCACACACCTAATAATAATCCCACAAACAAAAAAAGAAAATTGGTCATTTCAATCCACGACAGTGTGTGGGACACTGCTGTGGCTGTCATGATTCGCCCACAAATATATACAGTCAATTCACCTTACCGTATATTCTGTGAAGCGCTTTGGGACGCTGATAATATGTGAAAAGCGCTCTATCAAATGCAAGGATTATTATTATTATTAGTAGTAGTATTATTATTATTATAGGCATATTGTAAATTTCTACATGTATGCGGATGACAGTCACCTCTACCTATCCGCATCAACTCTCCATTCTAGGACCACTGGCGTTCTGTCTACGTGTCTGTCCGACATCGAGTCCTGGACGACAGCAAATGTCCTGCAACTCAACGTCAACAAGATGGATGCCCTCCTGAATGGCTCACGTCAGCAACTGAGATGATAACATCAGCGTTCAAGGCTACTCTATCCAACTCTCGAGGCCAATCAGAAATCTCTCCGACCCCGAACTATCCCTCCTCCCCCATGTACGCTCCATGACCGACACATCCTTCCGTCCTACGCAATATTACGAGACTCCACCACTACCACCCCACACGCCGACGAAACCCTCATCACGCCTTTATCACTCCCAGGCTCGACTACGGTAACTCTCTCCTCATCGGCCTCGCCTGCTGCTCCCTTCACAGGCTGCAGATCATTCAGTACTCTGCAGCTCATGTACCGGGGTTCGCGACCACATCACTCCCACCCTCGTCCGTCTCCTCTGGCTCCTCTTCACCCAATGGGTCGCATTCAACATCCTTTTCTTCACTATCAGGCCATTAACGGCCTTGCCCCCGCCATTCACTCTGATCTCCTTTCTAGCTATTAGCCTGCCCGCACGCTATGTTCAGCAGACTATGTCCAGCTCCGCGTCCACCGCCTTAACTGCCCAACCATCGGTGGCCAGGCTTTCATCCTCTCTGCTCCCACACTGTGCAAATCGATGCTTCAGCCCCTTCGCCTCGCTTCTCCCTTTCCTTCTTCAAGGCCGGTCTCAATATCTTTCCCTTCGACCGCGTCTTCGGCTGCCCCACTAACTGTTCCCACTCTCGCACTCTCCTTCCCCTTCCCCCTACTTCGACTCTCACACTCCTACCACCCCGCCTTCTCGGGTCCCGTCCAGACAGTTCAGCGCTTTGGGACATCCTCCCGACGTGAAAGGCGCTATACGAGTGCAATTTTGTTGTTGTTGTTGTTGTTGTTTTTTTGTAGACAAACTGAGGAACGCGGAATATTGAACCACAGCTAAGGTGTTGCCGTGTCTGGGAATCAAACCGTGTCACCTCACTCTTACGCAAGTAATCTAACAACTGCAATCCAGGATTTAAAATAATTTGGCGAGAGAGAAAGAAATTCTAACTGCCCTTGTTTCCAAACTGAAAATAGTTGTGCGATAAGCTTGACAGCGACAGATCTACATGGAAACTTATTGTACACAATCAATTGGGTTAATCAATGACAAGCACCGCAGTTATAATCTGCGATTCAACAATCTTTGACAAATTCCAAATCGAAGGCAAAAATAAATAATCGAGCCATCCTTGTCAAAGGAGATACTTGTACTTCATCCCAGAAGATGGGACATTTCCATACTTATGGAATGGGTTACATAATTGGACATCTATTTGGTTTAGAATTTCTAAAGAGACCTATTCACTTGTGTCAGATATTCTACCTACCTTCGCCTAATAATACTCCATCAAAAAGAATAATAAATTGGTGATTTGAATACACTTCTCTTTGTGGGACAGTTAATGTATGTTCCTTTCAATTATCAACTCTTGTAGCAGAATATAACGATTTTGCTCCAGTGTCTTGTGCATCCGAATTGTAAAGTGTGTTTATTTTGTGACAGCATCTGGTGATTAACTGCTGGGCTGTTACCCACTCTCTCTCTCCCCACACTCACTTGCAGACCATCCTCTTAAAACTGTGGATCAGGACAGTATATCATCTAAGGCCAACAAATTGTATTGCCAGGTGCACATCTGCAGGTGTGGAGCAACGAGACACGGCAGTACATAAGTGAACCCAATTGCAACAACGTACCAGGAAATCCAATGATTCCCGGTATAGGACAAAACACATTCGTTACTTCTATGACTCCCATTATTTTTAAGGTGTACTGGCGTTGTCATAGCTTCATAGAATTTTACGGCACAAAAGGAGGCCATTCGGCCCATCTAGTCTGTGCCGGCTCTTTGAGAAGAGCGATTCAATCCCACTGCCCTGCCCGCTCCCCATAGCTTAATAGACCTGTTCTCCCTAAATAAAGATCTAATTCCCTTTTAGAAGTTGTTATCGAATCAGCCTCCACCACCTTTTCAGGCAATGCATTCCAGATACGAACAACTCGTTGAGTGAAAAAAAATCTCCTCACCTCACCTCTGCTTCGTTTTGAAACTATTTTAAATCTGTGATCACGAGTCACAGATTCGCCCACGAGTGGAAATAGTTTTTCTCTATTTGCCCTGTCGAAACCCCTCATGATCTTATAAACCTCTATTAGGTCTTCCCTCTGTCTTCTCTGTTCCAGAGAGAATAACCCTAGCCTATCTAGCCTCTCCTCATATCTGACGTCCCTCAATCTTGGCACCATCCTAGTAAATCTTCTTTGTACCCTTTCCAATGTCTTCACATCCTTTCTATAATGTGGTGACCAGTCTTCCAGCTAAGGCCTCACCAAAGTTTTACAGAGGTTATTCAGCACTTCCTGGCTTTTGTACTCTATACCCCTATTTAGAAAGCCTAGTATCCCATATGCCTTCTTAACAGCCTTGTCTACCTGTCCTGCCACCTTCAACGAGTCACTAACACAAATCCCCAGGTCTCTCTGTTCCTTCACACCATTTAAAATTGTTCTATCTAGCCTATATTGCCTCCCTTTATTTCTTCTCCCCAAAATGCATCACCTCACACTTCTCTGCATTAAACTTCATCTGCCATGTGTCTGCCCACTTTACCAATTTGTCTATATCTTCTTGCAGATGGTTACTATCCTTCTCACTATTTACTATTCTCCCTAACTTAGTGTCATCTGCAAACTTGGAAACTGTACTCCGTACACCCAAGTCCAGATCATTGATGTAGATTACAAAGAGCAATGGTCCCAAAATCGATCCCTGTGGCACACCACTGCTCACTTCCCTCCAGTCTGAAAAACAGCCGCTCACTACAACTCTCTGCTTTCCGTCTAGCAGCCAGTTGTGGATCCACTCTGCCACTGTCCCTTGTACGCCGTGGGCCTTTAATTTCCCAATAAGCCTCTCATACGGCAGTTTGTCAAATGCCTTTTGAAAGTCCGTGTAAACTACATCAACTGCGCTACCATTATCCACCCATTCCGTTACCTCATCAAAATATTCTGTCAGATTTGTAAGGCAAGATTCGCCTTTAACAAATCAATTTTATTAATGAAATAATCTAGTAACCAAAGTGAATGAAAAGAGTACCACTTTCTGCAGCTCTCCCCCGAATTTACTCTGAGTAACTGCACGGATACATGTGTTTCTGCAGGAGATTAAAAACACCATTTTGTAGCCAGTCTCATGGACAGAGTAAAAAGTATCCTCGGAGTCGATGAAGTAGTCTATTTTTGAAAACCTCAGTATAAGAGAAATCGAACGTGAGTCATCCACAGTCTCTTGTCTGTGCGTTCCTCACTCTGTCTGTTTGTGTGTATTTGTGTGTATTTCTCTCCCTTACTCTCTGTTTCTCTGTTCTGAATCTGAGTTTCCCTCTCACTTTCTGAGTGTGTATGACCCTGTGTGTATGTATGTCTCTCACTGTCTCTCTTGCTCTGTGTCTGACGGAGGCTAAACGAGTCTCCCTCCTGCTTTGGTTTGACTAAGACTGACAATCTCTTCTGCTATCGTCATGCTGCTCTTTTCCCCTCAGTTTCACACCAAAACATGCAACTGTGTGCATGTATTGCGACTGTATTTGAGGGTAGCATATACATAAGCACGCGAACCACAATAAGAGTGATATATGATGTGTTGTGATATATTGTTGTTGAGGTTGTTTTTTCTTCCTCTCTCTGTGTGTATATCCACCATCTCTCTCACCCTCTGTGTATCTTCATCCATGTCTACTTTATTTTACATTCTCCTGTGTGCTTGTTTCTCTCTCTATGTGTCTGTTACTGTTGTTCTCTCTATCTCGCTCTCTCCATCTGTGTAAGTTGCTCTGTTGACATGCACATCTGCGAATATTGTCTCTCTCTCTCCAACTCTCCTTTTCTATCTCTCACGCTCCTTGTATCTATTTACGCCACCTTGTTTTTTGCGTCTTCTTGTGTGCATGCAACTTTCTGTATATTTTCCTTCCTTTCCCTGGATCTCTTTCTCTCTCGCTCCATCTGTATCGCTCTCTCTCTGCTTGTGCGTATCTCACTCTCTTTCTGTATATACTGTGTGTGTATATCTCTCTTTGTTTCTGTGGATCAATGCTTCTCTCTCTATCTGTATCTGTCTCTCCAACTGCTTGTGCATGCGTTTACCTATACCTACCTCTCTCGGTATCCATGCCTGTGTATCTCGGCGAGGCAGATTTTCAGTTTCCCGTTTCAAATCCATTAATTTAGGATTCGAGGTTGGAGAGACAGCAGTCTGCTATTCCAATAGAAAGTCTCTTGCTTTAGATGTATTGGCAGTGTGTTTAAAGCAGCAGTAGATTAAGTAAATGCAAGTGTTGTATTATTGTGATTCCCATTTCTCAATCCCTCTCTCTCTGTCTCTTTCTCTCTCTCTGAAGCTAACATTTTGTCCATTGTGATCCTGTCTCGAGGGAGGTGTGGTCTCTCCAAATGTATCACGCACTATTTGGTGGCCATGGCAACAGCAGATCTGATGGTGATTATCACATCCGTGATTTTATATCGACTTATTTCTTTTTATTAACAAAATCCCTTTGTTTTGATCACACCTGTGTGTCGAGTCCTATTATTGCTGGCTGGTACATCAACAACAGTGTCTGTTTGGTTAACTGTGGCTTTTACCTTCGGCCGATATGTGGCCATCTCTTGCCCAAATCTGAAAATAAAATATTGTTCACAATATACTTCAGGTGGAGTGATAGCGGTAACTAGTGTATTTTGCTTCGTGACAAACATTCGCTGGGGTTTTGTCGTTGAAGCACAGTACACAGTTAACAATATATCAATGGGGCGCAAACCTAAATCAAGCTATTTCACGTCTCCCACATGGGCTGTGTTTGACACGCTAAACTATATTTTAACCCCTATTCTACCATTCATTCTGATTTTACTGCTCAACGCACAGACTGTCAGACACATTTTGGCAGCCAATCGAGCCCGCAGTAGATTGCGGGGACACAGTAAAGTGGATAGAAATAGAGGTGAGAGTGACAGCGATCCAGAAATGAGGAACAGAACAAAATCAATGGTTTGATTATTTGCTGTTTCCACGAGTTTCATATTATTATGGATGACATACGTTTTATATTTCTTATGTTGGAGGATTTCGAAAACGTATTCCTTCACTGGCTCGAATGACCCTAAGATTATTAGCTTGCAAACTGGTTTCATGTTGAAGCTGTTGAGATCCGGCACAAACATGTGTATTTTTGCGGTTACCCAGTCAAAATTCAGGAAGGGGATTTACAGAATACTGAAATTTCCATTAATTCTAATTGTTGGATTGTTTCATTAGCAGTGAACCCGATGTGCTGAATACAAGTACGCAATTGCTGCTCTGTGCATCCACTCGTTGAGTGTGAGCGTGCAAAAGGTACGACAGAAAGCTTATCCTATAGTCTACATGTGCCAAATTGGATCAATATGAACCCAAAGAATAGTCCATGTCGAGACACAAAGCGAAACGAAACTAAAATGTTAAATTAGCTCCTATTGTATGATAAACATTCAGGAACAAAATGGTCAGCTTTTCCATTTAGAACAGAGCCGTCAAGACGAACAGAAATGAATGTGCAATTTACATCCAAATTCTGAAACAGGTTCGGATCATATCGTGTTTACTGCAACGGACCACTGTACCTTGTCACATTTGAAAGAATTTTATTTTCTGCCTGATGATGTGATCTCAAATAAAACAATTGATTAATCACACGACTTGTTTGGTTTATTTAGGTTCAAAGCATTATGTATTTAATCGAAAACCGAAAAGTTCCCGAGTAAATATTCTCCGTTCAGTGTCGGTCTACAGGGCCGGGTCAGAGTTAGAGAAATAGTAACGAATTGTTTAGAATTTCTGTCTAGACTACCAGATCAAGGTTAGATGGACAATAATGCTTCTTCTACACTGTTCATCCATAATACCAGGTCAGATTTGGACACGCACTGAAGCTCCCTCTCCACAATCTTGTGGAGTTATTTTCTACACTCTATACACTGGTTAGAGATACGATAAAATTCCGTCTATACCCTAGGTTAAGGGATGGAAACAAAAACTGATTCCGGATCTATTAGTTGCAGATTGGGAGGCGCATGGAGATCCCGGAAAGTTCGTTTATGTTAAAGCTGGAGGCTATTCAACTAAAACCACGTATCTTTGCTATTTATATTAACTTCACGCAACTTTTCCTGCAGCTTCACCAACACCACCCTGACCACCATGGCTTTGACTTGCAGGTTAATAGGAACTGACTGGGAATACTGTGTTACTGATGTCGATTCTGACAGTCCATTGCCAAGGCATGATGTTGGAGACAGTTCACCTCCAAGGCAATTCCACTTCTACTATTATTCTTTCCTTTGAATTTTCATCTATTTATAGAATTTTAGATAATTGTAAAGTGGCAATGTCGAAAATTTCGATAATATTTTAATGTATTCAACGGGGCAACATAGTGGGTGCTTAAATCAACTAATATGATCTCTTTTATCCAATATATATTCAAAGGCAGTTTCTCCCGTGTGTATGCTCACACTGGTGCCTTATATGCGTTCGGCGAATTGCGACAGATAATCTAGAGAACGTATAGTTTGGATTGAGTGATCAATTGTTTTTTTTTTATCAAGCGATTATTACAACCTTGATAATTAAGTCCACCAACGATCAACCGGATTTCTACTTATCGCTCAGTAAAGTGCTGCATGTGGAGTAAGGAAATTTGCTGAATATTTCACTCTGGTCAGGACATGAACCAGTTTCACTGCCTACAGACGGTAATTTGAAAACATAGATAAATCAAGATGGATTAATTTATTTAGAAGGGAAATCACGACAGTGCCCTTGAAGGAGATGTATGTTTACCGTGCAGCATGTGGGAACCTGGCATTTAGTCGATTCGAGTACCACTGTTCCGAATAAATTACTTACTTGAAAAAAATAATGATATGCCAAGTCATTGACCAAGTCCAAGACTGTTCATGAGGAAATGCTCTTTGCAAATGGCTGTGTGTTCTCCTACCTAACATAGAGTACAGTAGCGTTTACACAATATTACGTGATGTGCGTTGAGAACGTAATAGTGCGTTACTATCAGACATGGCAAGGCCCTATACCAATTTCATGCAGTATTATCGCTATTAATATTTGATGTGCTATCTGCTTTGTCTCCTTGGTTCGTTCACCCTAAGCGAGAGATGCTGTGTAAGCACAAATGAATAATGTTCTCCTTCTCTTTGTTCAGAACGCACATTAATGAGATGGACATCCTCCAAAATCGCAACACTTCTCTTCGCTCTATTGCACTCTGACGCACCATTTCTATCTTATCTGATCATTCAATTTCAACTATTATCATTGCACACTCAAAGTTGGTATTCCTCGGGGATTTATTATAGCATCTAGCCTTTTTGCTCATGTATATTCATTTTCCGCTCTGGTTTTATCCCGCAAATGTACAGTAAATTCAAATTACAGAATCTACATTCTGTGAAGTGCTGTGA
Source organism: Hydrolagus colliei (assembly GCA_035084275.1). NCBI lineage: Eukaryota > Metazoa > Chordata > Chondrichthyes > Chimaeriformes > Chimaeridae > Hydrolagus > Hydrolagus colliei. The sequence continues at coordinate 56,489 of JAYJKW010000125.1, read as the reverse complement.
GACGCTTAGAAAATCAGAAAATCAATAAATCAATTGCAAGGATTATTATTATTTATCACCAGAGATTGTCAACACCCTTATCTATGCATTGATAATATGCAGGCTTTACCATACAAACACGCCGCTTGTTGGCCTCTCGAACTCACCCCTCCACATGCTGTACATATTCCAGAAATCTGAAATACATTTATTTTTCCGCAACATGTTCCGCAAACCATATTTTCACAATCTTCGCCCGATTCTACTGGTCCCAATTAATGAGATAGCACAGTGCAACATCTGACCAGTAATGACTTCCACCGCCTTCGCAACATCGCGAGATTCCGCCACTGCCTCACCCCTCAGGCTGCCGAAAACCTACTCCAGGCATCAATCACATCAAGGCTCCACTATGGAAACACACTTCATCGGACTTCCTGTTTCTTCCCTTCAAAAGCTGCAGATCATCCAGAAACCTGCAGCTCGTGTAGTAACCTGCACCAAGGTCCGCGACCATCTCACCCCCACAGCCGCCCCTGTCCATTGGCTCCCCTACCCCCCAGAGGATCGAATTCAAGAAACTCGTTCTCACTTTCAAGGCAATTCACGGGGCTGCCACACCCTAGTGTTCTATGCCGGTGTACCCCGATGTGTCTCGCGGCCCCCTCCGCTGCTGATCGCATTGGGATGTCCACCCTACACGAACGCCTCCCTATAAGTGTACTTTTGTTGTTGTTGTCGTTGTTGCAAAGCCGCCTTCATGCCATGACCCCTTCTACCTTCTGCCACCTCCACAACATTGCCGGGAGCCATCATTGCATGTGACTTCAGGCCGCTGAGTCCCTCAGCCACGCATTCGTCACATCTCTAAGTCTATATTTTCAATGTAGCTGGAACCAATAAGCCACGTAATGGCTCCATTAAACCACACGAAGCGAACATTAAGCCACTCGAGCGTTTTTTCGCCATTCTGACAGGTCACAGCTCAGGAGCACTTCAATTCCATTTAAACAAAAATGCCATATACACCTTGGATAACACTACCAAACACATACGTACAAAATGCTTATAAAAATCCTTGCATTTGATTTACTGCTTTTTCAAGTCTTCATGCCTCAAAGTGCTTCCAGATATGACGGTTAATTCTTTTTCACTCAGCCAGTTGTTCCTATCTGGAACGCATTGCCTGAAAAGGGGGTGGGGGCAGATAGCGTAACAGATTTTAATAGGGAACTAGATGTTTTTTTTAGGAAGAGCAAGTCTGTTACATTGTGGGGAGAAGGCTGGGCAGTGGGATTGAGTTGCTCTTTTCAAAATCGCACACAGACTAGAAGGGTCCAATAGCCTCCTTTTCTGCTGTAAAATTCTATGATTCTACACGGATAAATTTTCCGTTGTGCATTACCTGAAAGAATGGTGGCAGTACATTCAATAATAGCTTGCAAAAAGGAATAGGATTGGGTAAAAAGCAAAGAAAACGACAGGTCTGTGAGGTAACGTTGTGTGAACCGGACAAGGGAGTATTTTTCCAAGAGAAATTATGGACTTTTCAACTCGCAATATTGTGCACAATTCTATTTTTCTATTCGAAAGTTGGATATAGAAGCATGTCAAGTAAATAAACCTCTTTTGCACATTTCCCACGCACCAGGCTCCCCAAACACATCACTCCAACCCGCGCCCAGCTTCATTGGCTACCCATTCCCCAAGAGGATTGAATTGAAGATCTTCGTCCGCACATTCACAGCCATTCACAATCTCGCACCCACCCCCCCTACCCCCCCACACCCCCATCTCTCCGACATATGAATGTCCCCCTGTGAAACTCCTCGCCTCCAGTTTCAAGGCCGGTCTTAAAATTTTCGTCTTCGACCATGCCTTCTGATCCCCTCCTTACTCTTTCCCCTCGCATACCCTCCTTCCCCTAATCCGACCTCGCCCTCCTCCATGCTCGAGTTCCGATGTGATTGTTCAGCGCCCTGGGACGTCCACCCGACGTGCAAGGTGCTCTCTCAATGTAATTTTGTTATTTTGTGGTCACTGTACTTGACAGTATATTCTGTGAAGCACGTTATGATGTCTAGAACATGTGAAAAAGCGCTATATACACACTAAATTTATTATTAACTGAAACACGTTAGATACACAACCGCTTTTTTCCCTTTCATTTAGGTAATATAATACGTATCATAGTATTTTTGGTTCCAAGATGAACGGTGCTAAACTTCGCTATCTATACTTTTAAGTGGATTGAAACCGCTGATTTTTAAAAAAACTTTCAAGAGTCCCAACGACATGGAAAATAAATAATATTATCAATGTTTTTAGGGCGCATTGTCAAATTTGCTGTTTATTTTATACCTACAGGAACTGCAGAAATATTTCTTCCTTTATTGATTGAACAGTTTGAGCCATGATAGTGTTCGAAAGAGATTTGGGTGTCCTTGTACAACAATCCCCAAAAGTTAGTTTGCAGGTGCAGCAAGCAACTAAGAAGGCGAACGGCATACTAGCGTTCATTGCAAAAGGTTTAGCGAACAAGAGTAGGGAAGTCTTGCTGCAACTGTATAGGGCTTTGGTGAGACCGCACCTAGAGTATTGTGTGCGGTTTTGGACTGCATATTTAAAACAGGACATACTTGCCTTACACGGTGTGCAGCGTAAATTAATTAGGTTAGTTTCTGGGAAGAGGGGACTGACCTATCAGGATCGGTTGAATAAACTAGGGCTGTATTCTCTAGAGTACAACATAATTAGGTGGGATCTTATTGAAACATATAAGATTCTTAAAAGGCTGGATAAAATACACACGTAGGGATTGATTTCGTTGGTAGGAGAATCTATAACCAGGGGTCACAGTCTTAACATTAAGGGTCAGCCTTTTAGAACAGAGTTGAGGAAACATTTTTGCACTCAGATGGTAGTGAATTCCACGAACTCACTACCCCAGAAGGCTGTAGATGCTCAGTCATTGAACATTTTCAAGGCTGAGACTGATAGATTTTTGAAAAATAGAGGGATTGGGAGATATGGGGATAGGGCAGGTAATCACAATTAGGTGAGAATATCAGCAATGATCTTATTGATTGGGGGGGCAAGCTCGAAGAGCCGAATTGCCTACTCCTGCTCCTAATTCTTATGTTCCTAGGATATAACTCAGATGACAGAGATTTTGGCCGCACCACTACACTTTTCTCCGCCCCCCAATGCTCCTGACCCCAAATCCCAGGTTGAGTCCAAATCTCTGAATACGCAGCAACTTGCGATGTCTTTGTGACATGAAATGCACGGGGTAAATGTAATTTGGTATTGTGTTGTGTCTGCTTCTTTGGCTATTTCACAAGTTTTCTAATCAAGCGATAAGGATAAGTCAAGTATCTCTTGAACTCCTGCCTGAATCTTTTCTGGGTACCAACATAGATGCAGGTGTTGGTGGCACTGCTGCTGAGCTGGAGCATGATAGAGGATTGGTAGAGGATATATACTGAGTCACCAAAGCCAGTGTAACTGTAGTCAAAGATGAAACCGTATATGACATACACAACGTATACCATCCAAAGCAAAATAAAGCTCCCAGATACCGTGAAGAGTAGAACAATGCCTTTCTTGCGGCTTTCAATCTCGGGATCACTGTGATCTGCGTTGTTCCTGACCAGCGCTTTGCGGATTTTGTTGGCGGCCACCACGTGCTTGACTGTTACAATATTGCAGAGCAGGATGAAGAGGAAGGCTAGGAAGGGAGTCAGGATGATGTCCAGCCAGTGAAACACTTTCCAAGCAGAGGAAGTGTAGAACAGTGCGACTGTCTTGCAGAACCAGGCAGAGTTTCTGACTGTGAGCGAAGGTTCATAGGCCAGATACCACGGGACATTGTCGATTAAGCTCAGCACCCAGACCGTAGTGATCATCACAACTGCAGTTCTCTCTGTACAATAACTGCCCCTCAAATTCGTGCTTGAAATGGCAATGGTGCGATCAATGGTGAAGGCCACAGTCAACCATGCAGAGCTGTCAGCTGCAACGCAGAGAAGGACCTGTCGTGCTTTGCAGGCCACTGTGAGGTCCAAGAAGCAAACCGGGAGGAAAAGGAAATTCATTCGTGTCAGAATGACATCCGTGAGCACCACAGCAAGGTCAGCGACTGCCATAGCAACCAGGTAACGTGAAACACACCTGGAAAGACCGCACAGCCCGCCAGATAGAATGATAATCACGAGAAAGTTACCTGGAAATATACAAGAATAATGATGAGAATAATCCTAGCGTTTCATGCACTACCTTACAATTTCTTCGACATATCAAAGCGCCTTGCAGAACATACTGAAAGTGAATTCATTACATATTAATAAATTCGTCAGTTCAATCCACGACAGTGTTTGGAACCCTGCTGTGTACAATTGGCTGCCCCATTTCGCTCACAAAATATGTACACAACTACCATTACATTGTACTCTGTGAATCGCTTTGAAGCGTCTAGAACACGTGAAAAGTGCTGTATCAAACGTGTTATTATTATCATGAGTAAGCTGTGGGCAACGTACCGCAGCGCATTGCGCATAGCAGTGATACATTAACAGTCGTGGTTTGAAAAAAATAAATTTAAAGGAATGTACATATAACGAAACAGAGTGGGCATGCGGCAGGAAAAGCGAACTAGAGGAGAAACCAAGAGACCTTGCAAGAGACCTTGAAGGGAAACCTTGAAAGAGAGACAGACTAAGAGACAAGGAGACACAGCGACGCAGCTGGATAAAGATAGAGATGATTAGATAGACTGACAAGACACTGCGAAAAGAAGTAAAGTTAAAGACATTTAATCCTTACAATTGATGCACAATTGCGCACAGTTGCGTTCCACATACATCGTCGTTTGAAGCGTCCCATTTCCATTTTTAATGGAATTGTTACTCTAAGAATAGCGATCAGCCAATTAACCTACATGCTGCTAGGTAAAGGAATCAGGGATTCGGAAACTTGCCCTCAATGTTGCCCTGCTGCTCTTTGTAAGGCAACTGGTCAAACCACTGAGTTGCAGAAATCCACACAGAGAGCGAATTTTACAGAATAATGTAATAACATCAATTATTGCAGCTTGGAATCAGTCAACCCAGGGATACCCAACTATACTCTCAAACTTTTCTCAGAGTCTCGACGATTTCCACCTAACCATATCTTGCTTACAGCTCCATTATGCTGCGGTTGAATACCTGAATTACAGATAATCAACAAACAAGGTAAGCTAATTTCGTGGGAGATATTGTGATTTTAATTTGAACATCAACAATAAATCAAGCAGCAAAGTTTCAGGAAACAGAGATTTAATTTTTGAGGAGAGTCTAGCGATTATAGAGTCATTATCTTTCGACCAGATGAGGATAGCTGAAAGCTTAACAGACATGCTAAAAAAAACAATAAGGGTATTCTATACAGTGATTCGGGAGAAACCGTATCCAATGGTGAGTGGGTCAGTAACCACAGGATACAAATTTTATATAATTGCCAACAGCGGAGATGAGGAGAAGTGCTTTCAAATAGAGATGTATTTGGAGCTGGAATGCATTGCCTTAAAGTTTGGTGGAAGCCAACGCAATAGTATCTTACCAGAGAAGTAGATTGATGCAACTGGAGGACAGGGGTAAGGGGAGAGTATGGTTAAGTGGGGTTGGAATCTTATCGCACTTTGAAAGAGCTTCCAAAGTATTAAAAGCCGAATGACCTAATTCTGTGCTGTATAATACCAAGACCCTATGATTCTAAATGGTGAATCTGCTGAGCGTCATCAGGGAAGCGAAATCCACTGAAAGAGCATTAACTTTGCTTTCACATTTCAATCACTGCAGAAATGTTAACTGCTACAAATACCATTAATGACTATGGCAGAATTTTAAATTAAGTCAAATGATCATCCTAACTGATTGATTAATCACTTCAGAAAATGGGTTACAGAATCTCGCTGCTATCTGGGTGAAGAATGTCCTGCTATTCATTATATCAGATACGTCATTCCTCACCGCATCTTAGGCAGCGCCTATCGAGTCTTGGAATCATTTGAAAGGGCTTTTTCAGAACATAAAATAACGTGAATTGATTACACAGGAACACGTTATTTATTTAAGTCCAAGGCAGTTTGTGGAGAACTGCTATGCGGAAGTGGTTGCCCATACGAGGTGTATTCAATTCCCGTTACAGTGTACTCTGTGAAGCACTTTGAAACATGTAGAAGACGTGAAAAATGCTGTATCAAATATACATATCATTATAATTATTATATTGTGGGCAACACGCAGCAGTCAGTTGCACAAATCAGTATTTCACAAACAGTAGCAGATTGAAATCATTTTTGTTAAACGAATGTACATATTGAGAAACAGAGAGGGTATACGACAGCAGAGTGATCAAGACGAGAAAGGAAGAGACAGAAGGAAATCTTGAAAGATAGAGAGAATGACAGCCTTGCTCTACATTGCTTCACACCCCTCATTGCCACCTTCTCCATATTTACTCTGTTTTCTTAACCAAATCCAACGAACTATCTAACCTTATCTGAGTCCTGCAGCTCAGCTGTTAGAGCATTCTTCTTGAAAACGAGAGAAAGATGATAATAATCCTTGCATTTGATATAGTGCTTTGCCCTGGCCTAGTTATACTCGAACTCTGGTCTCACGCTGGTAAGGCTTGTTTTCCAACCACAGAGTGATAGGACTCCACGTTGAGTTCGAGTCCAGATAGGGTGAAACCTAGGACACGCTTCCATACTCCACATACACGTCTAATAATAACTCCTTTACAAAAATCACGAAATTGTCCCTTGAATCAAAGAATGTTTCTGGCATACTGCCATGCCAAATTGGTTGCCATGTTTTCCCTACAAATATACAATCAGTTAACTTAACATCATATTCTGTTAAGCATATTGCGATGTCTAGAATACTTGAAAAGCACTATGTCAAATGCAAGAATTATTATTACAAGCATACTGTAAAGCGAGTTGACCTCAAGGAATTAATATGTAGAGTAAGAAAATCTTCCAAAATTGTCGCCCTCTGCTTGCAATCGAATCCAGGTCTCTCTCTCTTGTAAGGAAGGTGCTCTAAATATTTAGACTCTTTTCTGCGATTGTTAGCTCAATGATGGGCGGAACAATAGAAATTACGGATCTCAAAATATTGAGTAAATTGAGTTATGCAGCTCTGTAGCTCAGTGATTAGAGGCCTTGGTTTGATTGTGGGCAGTATAGAAATTTGTTGAAATATTGGCCAAGTTTCATTCTTCAGGCGCCGTATCTAACAACCTGGATGTTAGTAGATTGGCGGATCGCGTTCTGGGAGTAATGATTCCTTCCAACAAACAAATGACAATCAATTAGTTGTGTCAATCCACCCCGGAGAGTGGGGAATCTTTAACCAAAACTGACTGACGCATTCCAACCACAAAATATATAGTTAATTAATTTCACAGCGTATTCGATGTAGCTGTCTGCATCATTTTGAAGATGAGACGAAGTACTTTATCAAATGCAAGGAATATACTATTGTTAGTTTTTGTCGTTTGCACGAGTTGGCTGCCTCCTTGCCTAAAATCAGAAACAATGATCTGGTCAGCGTTTTAATGTGAAGCAACTTGAGTTGATTTGCCGTAATACTTATGCATCTATAGTACAAGTCAGAGGTTTTAATATTATTTTACAAATTTTGTAAACACAGAGCATTCAACAAGTGGCACCAACAAATCGCCTTTGAGCAAGAAAACACTTTCCTATCACAAATTGATGATTTTTACACTGAGATATCTTAACACTGATATTACAAAGTGAAGTTATCTGTGAGAGCTCACCAAGTCCTCCAACGACAGCAAGGACTGGATAAAATATATACATAATCAGGAATATGATTTCGCCCTGAAAGCCTTTCGACGAGTACATGTGAAGCCTCTTCATTTTGAACACTGCATTTCAAATCCCACATCATATATAAAGAGAAAATATCCCCAGGTGGATCAATTAATCTCCTGAATTACCGACATTACTCGCAGCCCAATAAACAAATGAAAACAACATTTGCATGTTACAATGTGAATTGGTGATGTAATACTCAGGTGGTTTAGTAAGGACGAGAAGCTGTTTGACCTTTATATTTAATAAAGTAGACGAGCTAAATAGAGATTTGACTGAGGGAATTAAACGAATTAAGATAATTGACAGATTGAACAGTGGACAACAGCCTCAGTTCTCTGTCGCCAGCGCTTCCCAGTCCATTATTTGTGGTCGTACATTCAGCAACTCTGCCCCCATAGTCTAGAACACCGCCTTAACGTCCATGTGCTTCACTGAGGCCCATCTAAAGACCTTCCTGTTTTAATGTGCCTTCATCCACTGATCCCTAACTCCCAGCTTAATCCAAAATCCCTCACTATCCGTCGATCTACGTGAACGTAATGTAATACATGTTTACATAAGTGTAATGTGTTGTGCTTTCGGTTGAGGAAGTATGTGGAATGCTATAGCTCAGTTGATAGAGCATTCGCGTTACAAAACACGATCAATTCCAGACAGGGCGAAACTTTAGGGAAATTTTCTATCTGCGAACACCTTATGATAATCCCTTCATTAGCTACCAAGGTTTGCGCACTAACATGCAGTAAATTCACTTGATGATGGATTTTGTGAAGCGATTTCAGACTTCAAGAAGACATGAGAAGATACTGCATCAAAACCAGATATTATTCTCATATCACAATCAGAAACATGGACATTTACAGTGACAAAGGAGATCACACGCCCGTGGAACCAGTAGCTGCTCACTGAGCAAGGAGGCCACTTCAGTTCCAATACTCACAATAAAACTACACTCGATTGAAGCTCCTCATTTTTACATGCCTGCTAACTTCATTCTTGAAAGTTATAGTTTCCTCTTCACTGTAATCAGCAGGGTGTTCTCTACACTCATATTAGAAACATAAGTCTCCTAATTTTTCAATTGTATCTTCTCTTTACTTCAATAAGAATAATTTTCATTTGTATAGTCTCCCTCAAGCAAAGTGGTGACCCAAATCACATGTTTGTAGTGCAGCACAACGGTGCACCAGGCAGATGGGGAGGTGAATATTGGCAGCGTCGAATAGTAATACAAGTCGTTGCATTTACTACAGCGCCTTTCTCGTCTACTAGACGTCTAAAAGTGCTTCACATAATATACAGTAAAGTGAATTGACAGGAAATCTCTGAGCGAAAGGCAGTAACGACTTCCGCAAAGCAGTGTCCCACAAATATTTATGGGTTGAGGTGACCAATTTATTTTTCTTGCTGTGTAGGAATGTTATTAGAAGAGAGGAAACTTATCCATGCTTTCACTCTGCGTGGCATTCAACCCTGGTTTCTCGCTTATAAGGCAAATGCTCTAAATACTGAGCTACAGGACACCACTTAGGCAAAATTTGCAAATGGGCAATATGGAGGCGGTAGAGGAAGATTGCTCGCAAGGTTCAGGATGTGGTGGCAAAAGAGTGACAACCAATGATGGAAGAGTTGGTATGAGGAACAAGTAGATACAATGACAGTTGATTGGATCCAGAATATAGTGGGTTGGGGGTAGGGTAGTCTGGTTGGAGAGGTAGAATATTTTCTGAGTGCGAAGTGATTTGAAGGGGTTTGTTATTTTTTATGACCGTTTTTTGAATCTGCTCCACAATGAAAATAGCGTTTCATATTAACCCAATCAAATTCTCTCTTGGTTAGATATCTCAGATCTTCACTCTGCTCGAGTGAAAACAGAACCACCTTCTTGAATCTCTCCGTGTAAGTGGAACTATTGTTGCAAATTGTCCTCTGCAAATGTGGAGTAATTTATCTCGGTGGTTCGAGTAGTCTCGCAACATGCGAGAGAGCTGGGTTAAATTCTAGGCAAATCAGGGTGAAAAGCATAGGTTAGTAATCTAACACAAAGGTGAATTACTGCACGTGCTGGAATCTGAAATGAAATCAGAAATTTCTGGGATCATTTTGCAGGTCAAGCAGCATCTATGAAGAAAGAAACGTGAGTCAACGTCATGAATCCACGTTCTGACAAAGAGTGAAAAACGTTATCTTAAGATTATGCCTGACCAATTCAAAATCCTGCTCCCCACTTTGAAAGCTCTCCATGGCATTGCCCCACCCAAACTCCGCGGCCTCCAACCCATAACAAGCTGTGTGCGCCTTTGGCTCCGTGGGTTCCTGCCACGTCTCTCCTGACCCACACGCCCCACTCTCAGAGGGCGAGTGCTTAGGCACTCTGCCCCTAAACTCCAGAATTCAATTCAACAATCTCTCAACCTTGCTCCCTCCCTAGCCTCCTTCAATTTCCTTCTCAAGACCCTCCTCTTCGATGGTGCTGCTTTCTGTAGATCATGGAGCTCAGTGGTTAGATCGCTTACCTTACACACATGAAACCTGTATTCGAATCCAGGCAGATCAGGGTGAAATCTTGGGCAAGTTTTCTTGCTACAAACGCCAAAATGTAATCGATCTATAACGAACCACAATAATAAAAATTGTTGATTTTTAATCCATGACTGCTTATGTGACACTGATGTGCGCAATTGGCTACCGCGTTTCTCCCACAATTATAGCGTCAATTCACAGTATATTCTGTGAAACTCTTTTAAACGTTGTTAAGTTGTTAAATACGCTATATCAAATGCAAGGATTCTTATTATATTATTAGCCTTCACACCGCCATTCCATTCCCTCCACCCTCCTAGATCCTGATCCCAACTCGAGTCTGAAACACCGACTTTCCAACCAACGTGAAAGGCGCTGAAAATAGAATTTGTTCTTTTGCCCAGCGATTTATGTCATTGGAACATACGTTTTATAGAAAACGTAAAGTATATATGGAGTTATCAGGGTGATCAAGTGACCAGTCTTCCTCCTGCGTGTTTTTGACACATGTGGACACGCATCACGGGGCTTAGCAGTAGCTAGGCAGCATAGAAAGTGGTCTTACAGTGAGAGGGATTACGAATGGCAGTGAGTCTGCTCACAGAGTGAGAGCGTGAGTGAGAGAAGTAGTAACTATTGTAAAAGACAAAGCTAGAATCATAGAATGATAGAATTTTACGGCACAAAAGGAGCATTCAGCCCATCTAGACTGTGCCGGCTCTTTGAACAGAGCAACGCAATCCCACTGCCCATAACCTAATAGACATGTTCTTGCTAAACAATGATCTATTTCTCCTTTAAAATCTGTCACCGAATCAGCCTCCTCCATCTTTTCAGGCAATGCATTACAGATTTGAATAACCCGCTAAGTGAAACGATTTCTCCACAGCTCCCCTCTGCTTCGTTTTGAAACTATTTTAAATCTGCGTCCACGAGTTACAGATTCGCCCACCAGTGGAAACAGTTTTTCTTTATTCACCCTGTCAAATCCATTCATAATTTTATCAATCTCTATTAGGTCTCATCTCATTCTTCGTTGTTGTAGAGAGAACAAACGTAGCCTATCTAGCCGTTTCTCATAACTGAAGTCGCTCAATCCAGGTACCATTCTGGTAAACATTCTTTGTACCATTTGCAATGCCATAACATACTTTCTGTACTGTGGTGAGCAGATTTGAACACAGTACACCAGCTGAGGCCTAACCAAAGTTTTATAGAGGCTAATCAGCACTTCGGGACTTGTGTAATATACACCCCTATTTATAAAGCATCCCATATGCTTTCTTATCGGCTTTGTGTACCTGACCTAACACCTTCGAAGAGTCAATAACACAAATCTCCAGCTCTTTTTGTTACTTCTCACCCCATAAATTTGTTCTATCTAGCCTATAATGCCTTCCCTCCTTTCTTCTCCCACAATGTGTCATCTCACAACTCTCTGCATCAAACTTCACCTGCCATGCGTCTGCCCACTTTACCATTTTATCTACCGGTATATATTATTCCAGATGTTTACTATACTCCTCACTATTTACTATTCTCCCAAACTTAGTATCATCTGCAAACTTGAAAACTGTAACTCTCCACACGCATGTCCAAATCATTAATGTAAATGAAACAGAGGATTTGTCCCAAAACCGATCCCTGGGGGACTGTACTGCACACTTCTCTCCCTTCTGAAAAACAGCCGCTCACCACAGCTCTCTGCTTTCCTTCTCGCAGCCAGTTGTGGATGCATGCTACCACTGTCCCTTTAACGCCGTGTGCCACTACTTTCCCAATAAGCAACCCGTGCACACGTTGCCAAATGCCTTTTTAAAGTCCATGTAAGCTACATAAACTGCGTTCCCCTTGTCCACCCATTGAGCTCCCTCATCGAAAAATTGAATCAGATTTGTGAGGCAAGACTTTCTTTGAACAAATCCATGCTGGCTGTCCTTCATTAGCCAATACGTTTCTAAGTACAGATCTACCTTGTCACAGATTATAGAATCTAGACGTTTGCCCACAACCGACGTTATACTGACTGGTCTGTAGTTCCCAGGGTTTTTCTTCTGCCACTTTTTATACAGGGGAGTAACATTACCAACTTCAAGTCCACCGCCACCCCTGTGTCCAAGGAAGTTTGAAACATTTTGGCCAGAGTCTCTTCTATTTGCTCTAGTACTTACCTTAGAAACTTAGGATGCATTCCATCCAGAACGGGTGACTTATCTACCTTCTCAGGTTGTGACTAGTGTAGTGCCACAACTATTTACTATCAACATCAATTATATAAATGAGGAAATAGAACTAAACATATCTAATTTTGTCGATGATACATTGCTAGATGGGAGAGTCTTTTCTGAGACGTAAGAATTGCAATGGGTCATAGATGGCTAGGTGAGTGGGCAAGAATCATATAATCCTACAGCACAAAAGGGTGCCATTCGGTGTTGGCAGATGAAATACAATGCAGGGAAATGTGAAGTTATTCTTCTAGGTCGTAAAAACAGAAAAGCAGATGATTTGCTCGAAGTAGAGAAACTATAACACGTTAGCGTTCCTAGTTATGTGTTTGTCTTGTACACTTGTTGCAACAAGTTAGAATGCATGCAACCAGCAAGCAACTCAGAAGTCAAATGGCAGTTGGCGTTCAATAAAAAATGGTTAGATTACGAATTGGGAATTTGCAGCAACTGGTGAAACGGCACACAGATGGTGAGCTATGAGGTTAGCTTGAGTAAACTAAGACTAATTCAAAAATTGGAGGTGACCTTATAGAAGTCTATTCGATGATTAAGGGGCACGAAAAAGAAGACAGTCATATAGTGTTTACCACGGTTGGAGAAATTATAACTTGGGTTCACTCACTTACCGTTAATGGTAAGCCTATTCACACAGAGTTGAGGAAACATTTCTTCACTTATAAAGTAGTGAAGTTATGAATTCTCTACCCACACAAGGATGTAGATTCTCATTCTTTGAACATAATCAGCATTGAAATTGACAGATTTCTGATGGCTAAATGGATTAAGGGAGTCAGACTGCTTGACTGTTAAGGCCCACGAGAGGCTATGTTTTGTGGATACCGCAATGTAAATATGAGATTTATTGTGTGGTATAATATCTGTGTGGAACAAGTTCTGTCCTGCAAATTTGAGTTCCGAGTAATGTAGCAGGGAGTTCTTCTCCAACTCGTTTGCAAAGACTAGGACAAACAGTGAGGTGGTTTTGTGGTTACAAAAAAGGAAATGGTTGCAGGATTGTGTGTTCAATCCTACAATGGTTTTTATTCAGAATCCTAGAGGTCGTGTCTGTTTATCGGGCCATAAACCAATACGAACATATTTTCTTTTCTGTGAAATTGACCTTCAACCCTGGCAATTCACAAATTGTGCTGCAAAGATGCTCCCACCATGATGAAGAGCGACATTCATTAGATAGTGTCAGGAGAGTATAACATGGAATGGTGCTTAGGAACGTATGATTGTATTGCAAAGCCTTGGAATACACTAGGGTTGATTTGCTGCTAATAGACACCGATTTCTGCTCAAGCTCTGCACCTCCAATGGTTGGAACCATGGAGCAGTGCGAAGGGATGTGAGCAGGAATATCCTGTTAGTTGTTTTAGGCTTTTCATGTTAATTTTGTTACTCACTTGGAGGCTTCCTTGCAACTGAAATAGTTCTGTATCCAGTCAATTTTTTGAAAAACGTTCATAGTATAATCTTTAATATTACAGCGCATTGTGACGTCCTCTCGATGTGAATGGCAATGTAATTTACTTGTTGTTGTTGTTGTGAAGTGGATCCTGTCTGTTTTCGGATAAAAAACAGGAACGTGCATAGCCTTGCCCGCTAAAATAAGTGACGATTTACGCTATCTGCGGCATTGCTGCCAGGACTGGGAGATACTACAGCTCTTTTTGAACAATGCCGTTGACTATTTTAATAAGCCACTGAACAGCCAGACGGAAACTCAGTTTAACGTATCATTCAAACGACGAGATCTCGGACAGTGCAACACATTACCAGCATTGGAGAGGCATTTTGCTCTGTTTGAACAAATTCTGGTCGGTTCTGGCCTCCACCTCATCGCCCGAATCCTCCGCTCCACTATCAGAGGCCGGGCCTTCAGCCACTATACCACAAGGCTCTGGAACGCCATTGCTCACTAGACTCGTCCTCTCTTCCCAGTTTCATGTCCCAGCTAAAGATCTTTCTCTTCGAGCGCGCGTTTGGTCCTTTTCTCCATCTTTCTCTCCCTGTGCCTTGTTTGCCTGTGTTCCTTTATTGCAAAAAGCTCTAAGTCACCATACAGCCGTGGATGGCACTATAAAAATCGAAATTGTTTATGTTGTTCTTTTTGAACACACAAACTTCTAATTCAGAGGCAAGAGTAATACCATTCAGCCAGATTAACAGTTATGTGGCTGATAATGCAATTCGTGTCCAGATGTGGGTAGTGTAAGTAAATATTGGAAATGTAAGGGATTATTGTTCTGTGCGAAAACCTGTAAACTTTAGACGATTACATTTCAATAGGAACCTCAGGACGCAAACTGGGGTCACAAAGCCTTGGTTCCTCCAATGGCCGTCTCCACACTTTCAGTAATTAGCTGGAAGTTAACGCTATGGAGCAACGTTGCCTTCATTTACACACTGGGGAGTTAAGTAGGTAATTGGAGATAATCAAAATAGTAATCGTTGCATTTGATATAGCGCTTTTCGCATCTTATCAACGTCTTAAAGAGCTTCACAGAGTAAACCGTAAAGTGAATTGACTGTACATTTGTTGGCAAAACGCGGCAGCCAACGCGGCAGCCAATTGCGAACAGCAGCGTCCCCCCCACATGCAGTCGTGCATTAACAAGATCAATTTTATTGGGTTTTATGGGAGGGATTGTTTTTATCCATGTGGAGCAAGGAAACCTGCCTAACGTTTCACACTGACTTGCCTGGATTCGATCACAGGTCTCACGCTTGTAAGGCGGGTACTCTAACCACTGAGCTATAAGAGCTTCAGAGGCATGGGATACGACAGGCATGGGATTCAGCATTGATGAAACAATGGGCTGCTCCACACCCCAACCCCCCAAACGCCCATACCCCAAAATTTAATCCTTGAGGTAAATGACATAATAAAGGGTGAGTAACTGTTTTGCACACGGCTGAAATTCATCCACGACCCCGTGGTGAAATTGCTCAACAAAGCGCTCCATGTTGATTTATATAAGAATCCGTTTGCGACTTTCCAACATCATCTTTCATCCGTCAGCTGCTGTCTCTGCCAAGTGAAGACGTAATACTTCCCAATTTGACGATGACAACTCCGACTATTGATAGGGTAGAAGACATTTACTACCCGATGCTCGCTGTGTTTGGTTTTCCTGGCAAGTGTTTAACCACATTTAATTTCTATATTGAGATGCAATAACGCTTGCAGCTAGACCGAGTTTACTACTGTCCCTCTGAATCATGCAATTGTGGGTTTTCGCCCTATTTAGCCTCCCTCTTTACACCGTTGCTTACCTCTCTTCCTCCCTCACTTTACCCCACGCCACCATACCCTCCCTCTGCCAGCTTGCCCGTCCTCTTCCCCTTTACCCTCTTTGCCCATTTCTGTCCTGTCTCTATTTCCGTGACTGTTTGTGGGACAGTGCTGTGCACAATTTGGTTGCCGTGTTTCGCCCACAGATGCACAGTCGGCTTTCCTGCTTTCCTTCCCCCTACTGTGACTCCCCCGTACCCCCATGCCATCTTTCCCCCATTGTTCCCTAATCCCACAGCCCTGACTGTTTGTGGGACAGTGCTGTGCGCAATTTGGCTTCCGATTTCAACCCAGAATTATACAGACAATTTTCCTACTCTTCTTCATCCAGCCTCACCCTGCCCGTGTCACCAGCTAACTATACAGCGCCTTGGACGTCCTCACGACATGTACGACGCTATATAGATTTCAGTTTTGTTTGTTTGTTTGATTGATAAATTAACAACGAAATAATTTGTTGAAGCGATAGACGGATGTTAATTTCCTGGCAGTGTGATAGCATCCTCACAAGTTTCCATACGTCATACACCTGTTAATAATCCCGCAAGAAAGAAAAAATAATACATTAACCACTACAATAGATACCACATTTATGCGGTATTGGCTGCTGTATTTCGTGCACAAATATACAGTCAATTCACGTCAGTGTAGATTCCGACGAGCGCTTGAGATGTCTACAAGTCTCGAAGAGTGCTATTTAATAATACCAGGATTCTTATTATGCATGTTTGTGCTCTCTTTGTCTCTTTGTGTCTATGTGTCGCTCCGGCTCTATCTGGCTGTGTATGATTCTGCACCTATCTGAATGCCTTTGTTTCAGCACCCTACTCACTTGTCTTACTTTCTCTCCCTGTCTGGCTGAGTTGTTATCTGTTTGAGTTTCTATACCTGTTGCTCGCTCTCTCTGTTTCTCTTTCTCGCTGTGCCCCTGAATCTGTTTCTGTATTTGACTATCTCTATATTAGATACCGGGTGCGAAAGGCGCTACAGTTATACTAGCTGTTGTATTAACCCATCTTGTTTATCTATATCTCCATCCCTTTCTCTCAATTCCTCTGCTTATCTCTTTCTATCCCGTTATGCCCCTATCTCACGCAGTGTGTAGTACTCTGACTGTCTCAGAGTACATATCTGCCTCTCTTTCTCTCTCGCTCTGTATGTCCCTTATTCTCAATCAGCGTGTACATATTTCTATATATCTAATGTTGCATCATTATCTCTACATATCTAAAGAAAGTGTGTGTTGCTTTCCCTTTGTGCGTGTGACTCTCTCTGTTGGCATGTATTGCTGTGTGTGTGTGTATCCTTCTCTTGTTGTGTGCTTACCTCTCACTCTCTTTGCACGTGTAGCACTGTAAGTCTGCGTGTATCATGCACTTTCTTCCTCCGCTGTCTGTAACTCCCTCTCTCTGACTGTGTGCGGTTCTCTCTCTTTCTATTTATTTGTATGTGTGTAGCTTTCTCACCCCAATTGCGCGTTGTGTGTGTTTCTTTCCCGATCTGCTTTCATCTCTCTCAGTATCTCAAGAGTTGCCTCTGTGTGTCTATCGCTGTCTCTGCAAGGCTTTATATTTCCCCAGCTCCTGTATGTCCCCTTCTACCGTAGCTCAGCGGCTAAAGCACACGAGTTACCAGCAAGAGACCTGTGTTCAATTCCTCGCAGGTTAGGGCGAAACATTTGGCAAATTTCCTTACTCTACACGCCTTTTAATAATCCCTGATAACAAATGCTGATTTCAATCCATCACTGCTTGTGTGACACTGGTTTACTCAGTTTCGCTCACAAATAGACAGTCTATTCACTTATGCGCACTCTATTCTGTGAAGCACATTAAGACTTCTGGAAGACATGAAAAGCGCTCTATCAAATGCAAGGTTTATTACTATCTTCGTGGGTTTGCATCTTTCTCTCTCTTTCTCTGTATATCTATGTAATCGTGCCTCTTTGTGTCTATCTTTCTCCGTATCTATTTATCTCCCTCTCTCTCCGTGGTTAGCACAAACTCTGTCGCAGGTCATCCCTTTCTCGCTCTGTTGTTCTCGAACTATACATTCACTGTTGATTGGCTCGCGCCAGCGCCTTGATGCATCCGGCGTGGCAGTATCAACCTCCATCGTTGATCAATCGACCTCAACAAACCACTCAGGAACATTGGTGTCTTGTTCGACACTCACGTTTCTTTCCTCCATCAAATCAAAGCAATGACACGCTCTTCCTTTCCTCATCTCAGCCACATTGCCCGACTCTGCCACTACCGCACCACCCCAAAGCCGCTGAAAGCCTCACTCATGCCTTCATTACATCCCGGCTCGGCAATGCACATACTCTGCAGGTCGGCCTTCCCAATTTCCCCCTCCCCAGGCTTCAGAGGATCCAGAATCATGTTGCACGTGTCGTCTGCTATTCCAAACTCTATGTTTGTCGCTCATTGTACATCAACGTTTGTCCCTGTGTAAATCTCGCTGTCTCTTCATTTCTTGATCTGTAACTATCTCTCTCGCTCTATATGTAACTGTGAGTACTTATTTCTCTTTGTATGTGTGACTCTCTGTATTTCCGCTGTCTGTATTCCCCACTCTCTCGCTGCGTATTAGTAGTAGTATGCTTAGTAGTCTGAAGACTGTCTGAAGGACTGTCAAGCCGGAGGATCGGGATTCATTATGAAGTAATAGGAAACATAAGGAAAGTTTCTTTACTCCACACATCTCTGTTTACATAAAGTAAGTTTCTTCAGCTGGAGGCTTGGGGAATCCCATCACCATCCACAAGAATATGCAAGTAAAGCACATTGCACACAGGCAGTGAGAGGGAGAATTGCAATGAGACATAGATAGAGCTCTGTATTGAAATAGGCACATGTACACCACCGGGCAGAGAAAACGAGAGAGAGCTACGCATGGACAAACAGATCAACAGACATAGGTAGAGATAGTTTTTCTCTGCATTATTTTCCTGCAATATATCTCTGGGA
This sequence comes from Hydrolagus colliei, assembly GCA_035084275.1. Taxonomy (NCBI): domain Eukaryota; kingdom Metazoa; phylum Chordata; class Chondrichthyes; order Chimaeriformes; family Chimaeridae; genus Hydrolagus; species Hydrolagus colliei. The sequence continues at coordinate 37,589 of JAYJKW010000125.1, read as the reverse complement.
TTTACATGTAAAATTTAGATGCATGGATATCTCAGTTGGGTTTGATTACTGCTATGCAGTTGAAACTTGTTTACTTGTGTCTCGCTCCAGACATAAGAAGTATATCTATCTCCCTGTCTCATTCTGTATTTCTTTGTATTTGTGACTCTCTCTACATGTGGCTGTTCTTCTGACTGTCTTTGCGTCCCACCACACCCCTCTCTGTTTCATTATGTAGTTGTGTGTGTTTCTGTCTATCTATGTATCGATCTACATCTCTGTCTTCAAATATTTACTCCCTTTCCCTGTGTGTGAAATCGTCTCTATTTGTCTGTCCGTATTTCTCACGTTGTGTGTAATTTCATCTCACTCTGTCTGCATATCTATCTGCTTCATCTGTATGTTTGTGTGCATGTATTTGGGTGATGTGTTGCACTCTCTGTCTGTGTGCATATATATCTATGTGCATCTATCTCTGTGCATTTCTATTTGTATTAGCGATTCTCTCCCTCTGTCTTTTAAGACCCCTCTATCCGTCAGTCTGAGTACACCTATCTGTCCCATTGTATATCTGTGCCTCCCTCAGTGTGTCTGTTTATTGCACTCTGTATAGCTGTATCTCTGCATCTTCCATTCCCCCTTTGTATGTGACTCTCTCTCTCTCTGAACGGGTAGAGATCTTTCTGCCGATGTGTTTTAAAAAAAGTATATTTCTGCATTTCTGCCTGAATCTACTTTTCTCTACTTCGTCCTGGGTGTTCCGTATTTGTTTCTTGCTCCTTTTCCGTCTATTCATGTCAGTGCATCTCCCGCTGTCTGTGAATATCTCTCTGTCTCTGTTTGTGTGTGTGTCTGTGCCACATGTCGATGGGCAGCGAGCCAGACTTCTCTCCATCTCACTTTGATGCCGCAAAATAGTGACTTAATGTGAGAGAAGCTAATATTACCCAACAAAACGCGCAGCAGAAAATATATACTTTATCATCACAAAATCAACTGTAGAAATGGATTATTCTAACTGGTCATTTCCCCATTCTCGCTCTCTGTAGCTAACCTCGCGGCCATTGTGATCCTGTCTCGAGGGAGGTGCGGTCTCTCCAAATGTGTCTCTCACTATCTGGTGGCCATGTCAGCGGCTGATCTGACGGTGGTTAGTTTCTCGGTGATTTTCAATAGAACTGTTTATTATTACTTCCCATATTCGTTCGTGAACATCACTCCTGTTTGCGCGCTGCAAGATGCACTGTGTGGTGCAGCATCCGCAGTCTCTGTCTGGCTAACTGTGGCTTTCACGTTTGACCGATATGTCGCCATCTGCTGCCAACAACTGAAAACTAAATATTGCACCGAAAAAACAGCTGCTGCAGTGATAGCGGGGCTGAGTGTGTTCTTCATAGGGGAAAACATTCCCTGGTATTTCGCCTATGAACCAGAGTTAATAGTGAACAATACACCATGGTTTTGTGTTACCAAATCAAGCTTTTACTCATTTGTCCTATGGACAGTCTATGACCTTCTCGACCTGATTTTAACCCCGATTCTTCCATTCGTTGGGATTTTGCTGCTCAACGCGCTGACTGTCAGCCACATCCTGGTCGCCAGTCGAGCGCGCAGGAGATTGCGGAGGCACAGTGATGGGGAATGGAATAGAGGTGAGAGAGACACTGATCCAGAGATGAAGAGCCGAAGGAAAGCCATTATATTACTCTTTGCGATATCCGGCAATTTCATAGTGTTATGGATGACATATGTTTTATTTTTCTTGTATCGGAGAATTTCAGGGTCAAATTATTTCTCAGGCGACAAAGGTCCTTGGTATCTCCTGCAGGAAACTGGCTTAATGCTGCAGCTCTTAAGCTCATGTACAAACACGTGCATTTATGCTGTTACCCAGACTCAATTCAGAGAGGAGATTAAGAGAGCGGTGACCTTGCCTTTTATACTAATGGTTAAATTATTTCATTAACAATACCCCAAAGTCTACTTTATAGACAGAGAACAGCTCCAGCTCCACTTTCCGTTCATATTCCCAGGTCAGGAATAGACACAGAATAAAGCTCCCTCAACAATAAGAAGAATTGTTGTGTGTTTGGCTCCTGTTACTTTGAAGGACGTCCAAATGGCTGGTTGTTGAGACACTAGGTAAATCTCCGGCTACACTGTCAATCAGCAAATATGTGTACAATGAAATATTACAGAGAGAAAAGTTAGATCAAGTTAACTTCAAACCAGTCTACATGTCTTTACTCAAACGCTCGGGTGTTCCGGAAGCAAATCGAGTCTGTTTTGTTTTAGTTTCATACAAACCGTATCTTTCACAAATTGAAAAATGCAAACAGTACCAATCTATCTTATATAATTGCAGAAACATTGAGAACCTAGCCCTGGTGCACGTGTTTGCATGATTTCAAACTACTGGCTCTGTGAGAATGCTGAAATCACAGGTAGATTGCAGTCAATATAAGGTTAATGTCAGGTAGGGTAATTGTAAACACCAATCCAAAGAGCCAGATAACTAACATACATCTGCATATGTAGCTGATCAGATCGGCAACAGAAAATTGGTGTACATTGCTCCGAATCATTGACACAGTGAAATCATTCTGATTGGTAAACGTGGTGGTGATCTACAGATAAGTACCCCCTAAATGTCTAACTGTATTTCAAACTATTCTCCCAAGTGTGTTGTTAGTCAATTTTTTGCCGAGTTGTTCCAATAAAGGTTTGGGTTTTGTTCACATTCCGCAAACTTCTCATTTTAAAAGTAGAAGCGTCAATTGTTGATGCAAATTAATTCTGCTCTGTGTTTCAAGATTTCCATGATTGATTAGCATATAAATAAAATTCCGTTACAAATACGATGAAGGTAGTCATTTTTGTGTTTTAATTTTCAACTTCATGAACCTGAATGCCTTATCTCCGGTAAAATTCTTCAATAAGTGAGTTTTGAGGCAAACAATTGTATTGTAACTTCACTACAAACATTGGCAGAATATAATATCACGGCAAGATAGATTTTGGTTCAAACAAAGTTCCTCAATGTATTTTCTGGTCCATCAGGTTAACAACTCGGCACCTCAACTGATATACTGGACTCGCAGACATATGTAGAAAATTGGCTAAGAGTGACTTGTTTACTATATATTCCAAGCAATAATTTTCAGTGTGTACAATTAATTTGAATTAACATAGGGCCTTTTCTTATTTTAGACCGGCCACCAAAGCTTGCTTTCCAGGCCGTTGTGGAGATAATATTTTGGTAAACGCTGCACTTAGATGCCCACAGTGACAGCCCGCAAAGAACTAACAGATACACCGATAACTCAACCAAGAATTACTCACAAGGACAAAGGCAGAAACTCGCTTCTCTTCTCAAATTGTTTTGTGGGATGTTCATTGGGAAACCAACAAGACCCCTACTACCGCTGTTGTTATTCTTGCTCAAGTGATTCAATACATCAGTACATGTTGACCTTGTTGAGAAAGTGAATTGTCTGATAGAGGCTGAAGAAAGTTGACTTGGTGTGTATTTCAAATATGACCACAGCGAGGTATTTGCGCTAATCAGATAAGATCAGTCAAGATCTAAGGAACATAAACTCGTAGCATTATAGAATCTTATGGCACAAAAGGAGGTCATTCGACCCATCGAATCTGCACCGGCTCTTTAAAAAGCGCAACTATATCCCACTACCCAGCTTTGTTCCCATAACCACGCAAACCCGTCCTCCTCCAAATACATGTCTGCCTCTCTTTTAAAAGTTTTTATCTAATCGGACTAATCACCACATTTTCAGGCAATGCGTTCCAAATTCAAACAACTGGCTTTCATCTCCTTCTATACGTATTTTGTAGAGGAATTCCGAAAGCTCAGCAACATCTTCTATAACAGAGCTCAGTGTATATAGCACACAGCTCGCAAACTGGAGAACTGCTTTAGATTTCCAGCACTGTAAAACGTTGAGCAAATTTCCTTATTCCAAATGCATCTGCTTAACCGCTTACTTTAAACCGCCTCTTTTGCAGATGTGGGTTTGCGGGGGTGCCATCAATATTTTAGGGTTTGTGTAATATAATACAGCAAACTGATAACTCGACCCTGATTTAACTTGTCACTACCACTTGAGGCAAGTCAATTATTCTGTTTAGTGTTCTGTCCGCCAACTTCCTGTCTGACTAGTCTTATTCTGTTACTAAATCCGTTAAGTTGCCAACTGTGTTCCATTGTGGAGTCCTGTGACTCAGAGTTTAGACGACTCACTTACAAACCGAGATACTTGTGTTCCATTCCAGGCAGTGCGAAACCATGCGCAAGTTTCCTTACTCCACACGTCTACTAATAGCCCTTGTGTATATTTAAAATTTGGTGATTTCAATCAATTTTGTTTGTGAGGGACACTGCTGTGCGCAATTGGCTGTCGGGTTTCACCCACATATATACAGTCAATTCAATTTACGGTATATTCTGTGAAGCGCTTTGAGACGTCTAGATGATAGAAAAGCGCGATATCCAATGCAAGCATTGTTACTATTATTACCCAGTGTTAAAGAGGAATACGACTGTTAGTGGAATCGTGGATCAATTTCTGAAGAGATCATTCATGTGCTTTACACCGTATTCAAGAACAACTTTCCTCAGATTATTTAACACATATTTTAAAAGAGAAACAATTACAAGTCTCTGAAGACAGAGCGGGTTTGGTTGTGTGACTGGAAGAGCACTTCCAAATAATTCCTTTACAGTTCCAATGGGCCAGATGTCCCATTTGAGTGCTGGAAACTTATATGATTCTCAGCCAACTGTTGCCATGGCGTTGTTCTATTCTGACCCATTATGAGAAAGGACCAAGTTCCACTCTGGTCATTCTCGTCTCCTCAAAGGCAGCAAGTTTATTGTGCAAGTTACGCTTTAATTCTATATGTGCGGAAACACTTCCATGTTGTGATATTGAGTACCGAGTGAAGCAGCAGAAATTATTCCTTGCGATAATCGCTATGTACAGAACATTTGCAATGTGAATATGTTCTTCAAATAGTTGCTAAATTATAATAATCCCTCCAAAAATACATAATAATAAAATTGGTCTTCTTTATCGATGACTGTTTGTGAGACACTGCTGTGCGCAGTTGCCTGTCGCGTTTCGCCCACATCGATAGGCAATTAACTTTAGAGTATATTCAGCGAAGCGCTTTGAGACGTTGATAATACATGCAAAGCGCTATATCAAATGCAAGGAATATTATAATATAATATATTACCTTTATTATATATAAATCGAAATGGAGGCAATGAGTTATGTGTCGAACATATACTGACGTCTAACTTAGCAAACTGGCCTGGGAGACCATTTAACAGTGGGGAAACACCAAATCTGTTGGAATTCCTGCGATGTGAGATTGAACTTCGTCATTGAGCACACTGAGACTTCGATAAGACGTTCAAAGCGCTATATAAATGTAAGGATTATTATTATCATTATATATATTATATCAAGTCGGTTTGTAGATTACTAGTTGACCTGTAAATGTGCTCCATCCAAGCTGAAGACCGATGCCCATCAGGCAGCTGATGAAACGTCTAACGTGGAATCTCGTTTGTGGTCATCATTTGTCTTTCCAGACTTTGGAAATGTATCTAAATTCATTTTAAATGTATCAACATTTTGTCCTCCTCTCTCGAGGAACCAGATGCACGGTCTTACTGTTTGATAACTGACGATTATTTCTGTAGATTCAAAACACAGTAATCATTTTTGCACAAAACAATGTTTGAGAATCGTACATGAAGTGAGTGATCAATTGTTTCTGATTTGCAGGACACTTGCAGCCCTGCAATATTTGGATTGTATTATTGGGATATTTTACCATCCACCCGAGCAGGCAGCCAGGACATCAGTTGAGCAGCACCTTAGAAAAAGCATTGCATCCAAAGAAATTAATTTAACCCACAATTTATTTGCTCCTTCGCGGCTCGCTCATTTCTGACGTCTTTGGATTAATAGTTGTAATAGAAGGTTCACGAAACGTTGGATAATGAACGATGGGGGCTGGTTGTCACCAACTACTGGGTTGGTTCTTGGCATCGTAGATGATCTGGAATCCGAAGATAGTTTGTTTGAGTCAACACCAGAACCATAGATTTCATTCTCGTTGAGCAAGAGCAGGCATGCTAATCACACATTTGGATGCATGGATTTTCCTCCACTCTCCCCCTACCCAGCTGTGTCTGGTATGTTTCATGTCGCCCATCGCCTGGCCTACATTATTTGATGTATTTCTTCTTATCTGCACATTCCGTGGAACTCCTTCCTGGAGTACGATGTGATGCTTGGTTCCATTAGCTTCTTCAAGGTCCGGTTGAAGGTATCCCATTGTTAGCTCCAAGGTCCCTTACAAAAGAACAGAAACTGGGAACCCTTGGTCCTTAAAGAAACAAAGCAAACCACAACGTCAGAGCATACCATCGACAGCTTCCTGCCTTCTCACACATTCCACACCAGGCAGCGTCTCAGAGAGCTTCAAAATAGCGGATCCCGGTGCCGAAACAGGGGACCTTCGAAGGTGGTCGTCGATCGTATTAACGGATGTTGGGGGGACATTTGATGGACGAGCTGGATTCCGAGATGCCGTATTGTCTCCGTAATGTGTGCAGTTATGAAGGGTAATGATATCAGCACCTGAGCCTTGGAGGTTTTGATGACATTTAGTTCATACAAATCTGCCATAACAGTACCAATAATCCGTGGTCTATTTGAAAGCATTTGCCTTGGCCCATCTCTTCGTCATATTACTCTGACACAGACTACATACACTATTCTCCCTTAACCTCCACCTCCTCAGATTTGAACAATATCCAATGTGCAATTCCCTAAATTGCCAGCACCGTTGTTCATTCTCTCATCGAAAATCCATTTTACAAACGCACATTATTGTGATGTGATTGTCTGTTCATGGCATTGTATTTTTTTTGCTAAACTCCCTTGAAAATCCTAACCAGGCTTCTGTCACGGTTTTTTATTGATAGTCCTACGCGAACCTCTGTGGTTTTCTCAGTTCCACATTTCACAAAACCAAGTTGAAATAAAAATTCCACGGGCAACATGGTCACTAACAATACCAATTAACGACTTATGAATCGAAACTCTTGCATTCCATTGGATCGTTTAATGAAGTGACTTCCAAACGAATATTCTTAGAACCAAAGTAACTGAGCTGCATGGATCAACAGAAACGAATTTCGCGATACGTTGCCAATTAGCCTCACTCCAATCATGAACAAGAAACAATTATAGGAGTAGTCATGTTTTGGTTATTGGTAGGGAAGCAGTGGAGGCCTAGCTTCGCTTGCGGTAAGGCTGATGGCGCCTTAGGGTAGAGTGGTGATTGGGTACAGCCTGGCTCATGGCAATGCAGCTGGCGTGGAAGCCATTAATGCTGATCTGTAGATATACAGAGGAATTCCACAGATTTCCGTGTTGTTGCGATGTAGCTTCATATGGTCAATAACTTACATGAAGTAAGTAGGCTCTTTATTTGATCGAGAAGTCCCATGGCAAATTGCGATTTCATTTCGAATTTCCAGGATCAATTTAAATGATGGCTTACGATATCAGAGCAGAGAACGTCATAAGGCTAAGGGTTAATTCCCTGAAAGTAGCTATGAAGCTCGACTGCTGAGACTAGAAGCCACGGGAATATATGGCCAAATTAGTACTTGTAATCAAGTATTCAATTAAGCTCTAGAATCACTCAATCTTACGACACAACAGAAGCACATTAGCCCATCTAGTCTGTGCTGGCTCTTTGAAAATAGCAACGCAATCCCACTACCCAGCTCTCTCCCCATAATCTCACAGATCTGCTCTTCCTAAATATAGATCTAATTCTCTTTAACTGCTATTATCGAATCAGCCTCCACCACCTTTTCAGGCAATGCATTCCAGATTCGAAGTACCCGCTGATTGAAAAACTTTCTCCACAGTTCCCCTCTGATTCGTTTTGCAATTATATTAAATCTGTCACCACGAGTCACGGGTTCGCTCTCCAGTGCAAACAGTTTTTCCTCATTCACCCTGTCGAATCCGCTCATGATTTTATAAACCTATTTTAGGTCTCCTCTCAACTTTCTCTGTTCTAGGGAGAAAAAACACAGCCTATCTATCCTTTCCGCATAACTGAAGTCCCTCAATCCTGATAGCAGTCTAGTAATCCTTCCGTGCACCCTGTCCAATGCATTAACATCGTTTATATTGTGTGATAAGCGGAATTAATCACAGTACTCAAACTGAGGCATAACCGAGATTTATAGCGGTTAGTCAGCATTTCTTGACTGTTGTATTCTTTATCCCTATTTATAAAGCCTAGTGTCCCTTTCTAACAGATTTGTCTACCCGAACTGCCACCTTCAAAGAGTCACCAGCACAAATTCCCTAGTTACTTTTTCCTTCACATTCCTTAAAATAGTACTATATAGCCTATATTGCCTCCCCTCATTTCTTCTCCTAACTTGTATCACATCCCACTTCTCTGCATTAAACTTCGCCTGCCATGTGTCTGCTTAATTTACCATTTTATCTATACCTGCATGCAGATATAAGGTCCATGGTAAATTTGCTCACATTCTCTGTTCGCATTCCTGTTGATGTAGAAGTGTGGCAAAACAATGCCCTGATCAAAAACAGGTATAAATTCATTCATCAATGATGCTTTTGGCAAGGAGTTGGAAGGACATGTTTGTTATGATCATTGCTTGCCTGGCAGAATGCCTGGTTCTGCATGATTTAGGAGCAGTCAAACAAATGTAGTTACGCAGCAAGTACATACTCATTTGAAGGCCATTACCAAAAAGCTAGGTGAACGATGATTCAATCACAATAATCAAAAGTGAATTGAACAATATATATATATATAGATGAAGAGAAAGATACAAAGGCAAATAAAATACAAATCTGTGTGCAAATAATGATTGAGTGTGACAGATAATGTCGTTCTTTCGAGGAATTTTTGGGATGTCCTCTTGACGTGAAAGGCGCTATATAAATGTAAGTTTTGTTTGTTTGTTTGTTTGTTTGAGTTGTCACAGGGCTCAATAGCCTCTTTCTCTGAAGTGATATTCTATGTTTCTGTGCCAACATTTTTGGGGCCCTGTTCTGTTCCGTTCCACCAGGATAACGTTAACTTTGTGTCCAACAAGATGCGGTAAGACACAATTCTGATTTGCATGATTGAGTTCCGATTAATTCCACAAAGCTAATTCCTTCAGCACATTTGCAAAGTTTAAGACTAGGGTGAAGTGGATTTGCCGGTAGGTCGAAAGTACTGCGGTGAGTCATGGCTCAAACTGGATTGTGCAGCGCTGAAACTGCCACAAAGTGAGTGATTTTATTTGCGGGATTGTTACTGTTGATTAGGAGAAACTCAATGATAATTTTGAAAAATGCCATATAAAATGATAACATCCATATTGGCTGTGCAAACTCCGTCCTCGTTGGCTTTCCGGGTTCTTCCCTTCATAAGTTCTAGATCATCCAGAACTCAGCAGCTCGTGTCCTCACCAGCACCAAGATCAGCGACCACATTAATCCCACCCTCGCCCAGCTCCATTGCTCCCCCATGTCGCAGATTTTCGAATGCAAGATCCATTCATGGCCTGGCCCCACTACTTCTCAGCTGTGCTGTCGCCCTATGAACCTCTCCACCCCTGCTTTCAGCGGGCTCAGGCCTGCTCTGTATCCCCGACCCGCCCCAGCAGTGGCGGACGGGCTTTCAGCCTCTCCGTCCCCACAATCTGGAACTCCATCCCACAGAACCTTCAGCTACCTCCCTCCCTCCGTCCCTCGCTCGTCTCTTTGTCAGACGGTTTCAAGACAATCCCCTCCGTCGGAGCCATCTGTTGCCCTCACAACTCTCACACAACCTCCTGACTCTCTCCCGACCATCCCCACTCCCATGCACTACTCGCTTGCTCGGTTAAGGCCTTGAGTGTTCGTCCTCTCGATGCGAAAGGTGCTCTATAGTTATAATTTTGTTGTTGAAGATGAACAAAAACCTCAATTTAAACTCTCCTCTGCAAGACCGCACTCCGGCAAAGCAACACATCTCCAGCAAAACACTTACATCACAATTTTTCATTCTAAGATGCTCCAGTGCACCTACTGAGCCAGACTGAAAACATTGGAAATGGTACCGCAGTTCGTAACCAGATGCATGAAATGTCTGAAAGTCATATTGGGATTACGTGGAGTGGTAAGCAATTCACAATTAGACGTTTAAATTTGAGCAGTAATTACAGCGCCAATACTGGTGTCCGAAGACTTTGATTCTTCCCATTTCAGCAAATAGTTTCAATATGTTATTTGAAATATTGATATACAGCACTGATAATAATCATAGTAATTCCTATCGTTCTTTGTCATCTCTTCAAAACGCCCACACCAACGCCCACAGTATATATCCTACAGTGATTGCTTTATCGTGAATTTTATGTTGAAGCATCATCATATAACCAAACTCTAGATCAATAAATAGGCATTTGGTTCACATTCCACTTTCTTACTTGTTGCAGACATATATGCCCGCGAACAGCATATACTACTTTACAATAATTCCTAAAACAAACTTACCGGTAACAATTTTTTTTCAATCAACACTTAGTCATTGAACAGACAAATTGAGGAATATGTTCCACAGTTTTACTGTTTGATCACTGGAATATTGCATCTGCAGAGTCGAAATATAAGACTATTTGCGGACAGTGAATTTCTCGATTCATTCATCAAGTGAGTGATCAATTGTTTCTGTGGGACTGTTGGCCAGGCTACTTAGAGAGTACACCTGCACTATTTCAATTGTGATCCTGGGATATTGCGACATCCACACCTACAGCCAGAACCTAAGTTTAAGAGGTACTTCGTAAATGCAATGCATCACACAAAGACACCGAATCTCACAGACACACATACAGACACACACAATCACAGTAAGAGAGGGAGAAACAGATAGAGTTGGAGACAATTCGAGAGAGACAGGGTTAGAGAGGGAGACACAAACACACACAAAGGCAGACAGAGCCAAACACAGACTCACACCTCCAGAGACAGAAACAGAGGGACAGGTGCATGCATCCATGTCTACATAAACAGAAACACAAAATGAGAGAGTGGTGAGATAGACAGACAGAAATGGATATAGACAGCTACAGAGTCACATATGTTAGCGTGAAAGAGGTAGACATACACACACACACACAAAGTGAGAGACACAAATGTATACCGAGAATTACATTTAACCCATGAATAGTTTACAATTTTGTGGCTGATAAGCATTTCAAAACCAGGTGTATACAATGTAAGGCAGTATATTGGAATTGTATGTCAGCATTATCCTTTGTGGAAAGCGTTATCACCTCTAACGGGTTGAACTACAGCAGTGACCTCAGCGCCCTGTACACACTGTGGTCACAAAGGCCTTTGTCCCTCCCAAGCTGTGACCAATGCTGTAGGTAATGGGTTCAATGCTGGTGAGTGGCCCCTGTGTAGGCAATGTACACACACACTCCAGGCTGGGGAATACTGTGTGTAGGTGGGACACACACACACACACAAATGTGCATCTCTCTGAAGGTTTAGATACTTTAAAAACAACACATTGCACTGACACATGGTGGCATTTGTGGTGTTGTGAGCCTGGTTTTCATCATGGAATGGACACCCAGCTGCCCCCAAATTACATCATTGGGGTGAATTGCGTAACTGAGTTTCAGAAATGATTTTCTTGCACACGGCACAATCTCATCCAGCATCGTGCGGTAAAATTGCTCAATGGAGCGCTCGCCACTTTACTTTATATAATACCCCGTTTGATGCTCTTGATTTTTGTGTGAGCTGCATTTTGAAGAAGAGAATTCATTTTGTCACCGTGAAGATGCGCAATTCGACAATTTGGAGAATAAAATTCATTTACTATCCGATTCTCTCTGCTGTTGGAATTCCTGGCAAGTGATTTGTCCAATTCAGTATTTAGGTTAGTTTGTAGTAAAATGTGTAGCCTGATTCAGTTTAGCAATCTCACCTTTCAATCAGCAAATGTTGGTTTGTGTAATCCTTGAAATTCTCTGTTGCCCTATTTCGCGATACTGACCAATCACGTTCAAATCAATTGTGAGGACGTGAGTTCCTAACTCTGTGCGGTAACGAGAATAAAACCTCAAAATGACATCTCCAGTTTGCCTACTTAGTTACTAGAGATAGTTGGGCGCAATTGAACAGAGAAAATAGATCTTGTGAACGCGATGGAATTTTGTTTGTGTAATTTTGTTTATGATGCAATTTAATAATTATTTATTTGTCTCCTTGTATCTCTGTGCCTCTCTCAGTGTGTCTGTGTATAACGCTCTCTGCAGTTGTGTCTCTGCATCTTACATTCCTTCTATGTCTGTGACTGCCTCTCTATCTGAACAGGTATAGATCTTTCTGCCGATTAAAAAAAGTGTATTTGTGCCTGTTTGAATGAATCTATTTTTTCCGACATCGTCCTGTGAGTCCCTTCTTTGTCTGTTGCTCTTTTTCCCTCTCTGCATGTCAGTACATCTCCCTCTGTCTTTGGATCTCTGTCTGTCTCTGCATGTGAGTGTGATTGTGTTACACGGTGATGGTCAGCAAGCCAGACTTTTCTCCATCTCCCGCTGATTCCGCAAAAGAGTGACTTCATGTGAGAGTAGCGAATATTCCACAACAGAAGTCCAGCACAAAATACACACTTAATCAGCATAAAATCAACTGTAGAAATTGATTATTATAACTGGTCATTGTCCCTTCACTCTCTCTGTAGCTAACGTCGCGGCCATTGTGATCCTGTCCCGTGGGAGGTGCGGTCTCTCCAAATGTGTCTCTCACTATCTGCTGGCCATGTCAGTGGCTGACCTGATGGTGGTAATTCTCTCGGTGATTTTCTATCGCATTTTTTATTATTACTTCCCATCTTCATTCATTTTCATCACTCCTCTTTGTTCGCTGCTCCTCGTACTGAGTTCTGCAGCAAATAGAATCTCTGTCTGGCTAACTGTGGCTTTCACCTTTGATCGATATGTCGCCATCTGCTGCCAACAACTGAAAACTAAATATTGCACCGAAAAGACAGCTGCTGCACTGATAGCGGGGCTGAGTGTGTTCTTCATTGGGGAGAGCATTCCCTGGTATTTTATCTATGAACCAGAGTACATATTTAAAAATATACCGTGGGGATGTGCTACTAAACTAAGCTATTACTCATTTCTCTCATGGACAGTGCATGACCTCCTCGATACAATTTTAACCCCGATTCTCCCATTCGTTGTGATTTTGCTGCTCAACGCCCTGACTGTCAGGTACATCCTGGTGGCCAGTCTAGCCCGCAGGAGATTGCGGGGACACAGTGATGGGTTCAGGCATGGAGGTGAGAGAGACAGTGATCCAGAGATGAAGAGCCGAAGGAAAGCCATTGTTTTACTGTTTGCGATATCAGGTAATTTTATACTGTTATGGTTGATCTATGTTTTATTTTTCTTATACTGGAGAATATCAGGGTCAAGTTACTTCTCAGGCAACAATGATCCTTTGTACATTATTCGTCAAACTGGCTTCATGCTGCAGCATTTGAGCTCCTGTACGAACACATGCATTTACGCTGTTACCCAGACTCAATTCAGAGAGGAGATTAAGAGAGCGGTGACATTTCCTTTTATACAAATTCTTAAATTATTTCATTAACGATACCTCCAAAAAATAATTCAAACATAGAGAACTGCTCCAGCTTCACTGTCCGTTCATATTCCCAAGTTAGGCATAGATAAAGAATAAAGCTCCCTCAACAATAACAAGAAATGTTGTTTGTTTAGCAATTATTACTTGGGAAGGACGTCCAAATGGCTGGTTGTGACAAACAAGGTAAAGCTCTCACTACACTGTCACTCAGCATATATTTGTGATTTAACTATCATAAAGAGGATAATTAGATGAATTTGTTTTCTCTTCAAACAGTCTTCATCTCTTTACTCAAACGCTCTGGCGTTCCTGAAGCAAATCACAACTGTTTTGTTTTAGTTTCATTCAAACCATACCTGTCATACATTGAACAATGTAAACAGCACCAACCTAATTGATATAGATCTAGAAACATTGGGAACCTAGCCCTGGTGCACGTGTTTGCGTGATTTCAAACCACTGCCTCTGAGTGAATGCTGCAATCACAAATGGAGTACCGTCAATATAATGTTAATGTCAGCCAGTGTAAATGTAACCCCAGACCAGGGGCCAGATAACTAACATACATCTGCAAATAAAACAGCTTAATTTGGCAACAGAAAAAATGGTGAACATGACTCAAAATCATTGTCACAGTGAAATCTTTCTGATTGGTAAAGCTGATGGTTATCTATGGATAATTACCCCTCAATGTCTAGCAGCATTTCACACTATTCTGCCAAATGTGCTGTTCGTGAATTTTTTGCCGAGTTGTTCCAAATAAAGGTTTATGTTTTGATCACAATCCTCAAACTTCTCATTTTAAAGCAGAAGGGTCTATTGTTGATGCAAATAAATTCTGCTCTGTGTTTGGAGGTTTCCACTTGTGATCAACATATCAATAAAATTCAGTTGCACATAATATGAAGCTAACGGTTTTTGTGTTTTAATTTTCAATTTCATGAATCTTAATGCCTTATCGTCATTATGTTTCTTCATTACATGAGTTTTGAGACAAACACGGGATTATTGTATTGTAATCTCACTACAAACATTGGCAGAACATAATATCACGGCAAGATAGTTTTCGAATCAAGTAACGATAGTCAATGTATTTTTTGTTCCTTCACGTCAACAACTCGTCACCACAGCTGATATCCTGGACTCGTGTACATACGTGGAAAAGTCTCCACGAGTGATCTGTTTCCCATCAATTCCAAGCAATAATTTTCTGTTTGTTTGATTAATTGGAATTTACAAAGGGCCATTTGTTGTTCTCTACCGGTCTCTAAAACTTCCTCAATTTTCCTGTCCGTTGAGGAGATTATATTTTGGTAAAGGCTGCACTCAGATGCCCACAGTGACAGCCCGCAAATAGCCATCAGACACATTGAAAACTCAAGAAAGGTCAACTGGTAATGACACAGGCAGAAACCCGCTTCTCTTCTCCATTTTGTTTGTGGGATTTTCAATGGAACACCAACAAGACCCTGCTACATCTGCTGTTATTCTTCCTCAAGTGATTCAATATATCAGTGAATGTTGACCTTGTTGAGGAAGTGGATTGTCTGAAAGAGGCTGAAGAAAGTTGACACGTTATGTGTTTGAAATCGGACCACAGCAAGGTAACTGTGCTAATCAGACAAGATCCAAGGATCACAGACTCAGAGTTATAGAATCTTACGGTACAAAAGGAGGCCATTTGGACCATCGAGCCTGTGCCGGCTCTTTAAAAAGAGCAATTTGGTCCCATTACCCAGCTTTCTCTCTCCCCATAACCTCGCAAAGCCGTCCTCCCCAACTAAAGGTCCACCTCTCTTTTCAAAGTTTTTACCGAATCGGCTTCCATCACCTTTTCAGGCAATGCATTCCAGATGCTTTCATTCAGAACTTTCCCAAATTATCAGAGTAAAACAATATGTTAATTTTTAAAAGTGATTTTGACCATGGAAACGATAACGAATGCTGCGATACGGTGTTCAAAAAAACTTGGACTTGAAATCTAATGAGATTTTCCCAAGCTGGTTTGAATACTGATCGCAGCGTTTTTGAAACCGAATTTGTTACAGCCACATAATTGGAGACGTGGTCGATATGAAAAGAAACGTTGTGTTATTTCTTCATTGTTGCGTCTGATTTGACCTTTTTTCACTTGCAATTGTAGCAATCTCAAGGTGAACTCCGAAATAATTGATGATGATCGTCACTAGAAGGAAGGATAACAAATAAGATGAATAATTCCTATTCTGAATTCATATTCAGAGTATGAATCGGTGCATTTGATGTAGAATCTTTGAGACCCTTAGCTCAGCGGTTAGCGAACTTACATCCGTGAGACCTGCGTTTCGAATCCAGGCAAATCACGTCGAAATCTTGGGCAAGTTTCCTTACTCCACACACACGCCTAATATTAATCCTTGTAAAAAAAAACACAATAATAAAATTGGACATTTAATATATGACTGTTTGTGGGGACATTGCTGTGCACAATTGGCGGCCGCGTTTTGCCCACGAATATACAATCAATAAAATTCACAATCTGTTTTGTGAAGCGCTTTGTGACACCGAGAAAATGTGAAAAACGCGATATCAAGAATATAAGAATTAGGAGCAGGAGTAGGCCAATTCGGCATCTCAAGCATAACCCTCCATTCAATAAGATCAAGGCTGATCTTCTGACCTATCACTGCCCTATCCCCATATCCTCTAATCCCTCTATTTTTGAAAACATCTATCAGTCACAACATTGAAAATGTTCATGGACTGAGCATCTACAGCCTTCTGCGGTAGTGAATTCCATGAATTTCATCAATTCAATACCCTCTGAATGAAGAAACGTTTCCTCAAATCTGCTCTAAATGTCTGACCCTTAATTTTCAGACAGTGAGCCCTGGTTAAAGATTATTCTGTAACAAGGAGAAATAGTCTCGGTTTGTCTACTTTATCCAGCCCTTTAAAAATCTTATAGGTTTCAATAATATCTCCCCTAATTTTTCTAAACATATATTTAACCATCACACGCAAAACTCTCCCACCCACACACACAATCATATCCCCCACCGACAAAAACAACACAAGCCAAACACACACAAACCTACCACCGCCTCACACACAATCCTACTCCCCACCCCCAAACACAAAACAACACCACCCCCACACACCTACAAACCTACACCCCCACAAACAAAAAACTACCCACCCATATACACACAAACCTATCAACACAAACACGCTAACCTACGCTCTCACATAAAAAAATATCCCCCTCCAAAAACACAATCCACGCACACAACCCTACCCCCAAACACAAAGCTAACCCCCCACATAGATATAAATCCCACACACAAACAACTACCCAGCCATAGACACAAATCTACCACCCACACGCACAAATCAACACAGCCAAAGCACGCACACACAAATCTGCTACACCGCCCTCCGCAAGCCATCTAACCTAACTCCACACACAAACATATCCCCGCCTCCCGCACTCACAGAAACCTACTCTTACACGCACATATAAACATACTCCGCACCCGCACAAAAACCTACCCCCACACAATCCTAGCCACCACGCACAGACACACAAACCTACCCCTACAAAGATACACACAAACAAACCAAACTCTCCACCCCTACACAAAAACATACCCCCCATCCCCGTACACAAAAAAACTTACCCCCCACAAACACACAAAGATACCGCCCCACCCACACACATACAAACAAACCAACCACCCCACACAAGCATACCCCCACCCCCGCACACACAAAACCTACCCAAACACGTAAACAAACATACCCCCCATCCCACACACAAACAAACCTTCCCTCCAATAAACACAAACCTACCCCCCACAAACAAAAACCTATCACCTTTCCCCCTCCCACGCAGACATACAGGGCCACCTATGCACAAAATTAGGCAGCCCCACACACAAAGCTACCCGTCACAAACCCAAGAACGACCACCCACAAAAAGCCGATCCCCCCACACCCAAATATAACTCCTCCACAAATCAACCTACACCCACCCTCCACACACAAATCTACCTCCACACACATACAAACCTGCACCTCCACACACACACAAACATACTTCCCCCCACACAAGATAATTACCACCCACATACACGCAAAAGTACCGCTCACAAACACGCAAACACACTCTCCGACAAACACAAATATACCTACATCCATCGACACACAAACCACCCACACATACAAAACCATTCCACCAGACACATCCAAACCAACTCCTACACACAAAAAAAAATGCCAGCCACATACTCACAAAACTAACCCCACAAACACACAACTTAGCCGCTGCCACAAGGAAACCTACTTCTTCGCCGCACACAAACCTATCCATAAACCCGCCACACACTCACACAAACCTACCCGTCGCTGCACAGAAACCTACCACAACACCCCACCCCCACACACAAACCTATGCCCTCCCGCATGCAAACCTAACACCACCTCCTCTTCCCCCCACCCCTCCCCCACCCACACACACATTCCTATCCCCCCACACACGTTAAGCCATAGAACGTTTATCTAATTCAGATTAATGCAGAATTGAGAATGCTTTGCTCTGGTGTATTTTAATCTCCATGTATCTGGGCAAGCAACAGAGCAGGGTTTGATTCCCGGCAGGGTGACAAGTTGAGTAATTTCTCTTAATCCGCACACGAGCCTCTGTTTCCCAGCTGTAATAATATTACTAATAATACATGCGTATGATATAGCGCTGTTCACAATTTATCGACGTATCAAAGAGCTTCACAGTATATGCTGTTAAGTGAATTGACTGTATATTTGTGGGCGCAACGCAGAAGCCAATTGCGCGCAGCAGTGTCCGTCACAAATTGTTCTGAATTGAAACGGCCAATATTATTTATTGGCGTGTTTAATTTTTTGGGAGCATTATTATCAGGAAGGTGTGTGTGGAATAAAGAAAGTTGCCCACTGTTTCCCCCTGACCAGCATGGATTTGAACACAGGTCTCGAACTTGGCAAGCGAGTGCTGTAACCAATGATAACCACCAATCCATTTATCTAGCGCCTTCCACGTTAGGAGTACGTCACAAGGCGCTGCAATATTAGGTCGGGACACGAGCAGGGGTGGGGCGGTAGGGTGAAGGAGTAGAGCAAAGCTGAGTAGGAGAATGGGGGAAAGTTAGGAAGGCAGAGACACGGACGAGGAATAACGTCTTGAGAACGGCCTTCAAGGAATATAGGAAGGAAGAGAGGCAAAGGGATGGCGGGATGGAGTTCCAGAGTTTGGGGCTGAGAGACTGAAAGCCCGGTCAGCGATAGCATGGCGCATTGAGTGGGGCCATTGGATTAGGCCAGAGCCCGCTAAACAGATTCACGGGCAGATTGATAGGGAGCGATTGGCCTAGGCATTGCTATTCTATCAAGGCAATGCCTTGCATTGCCTTGATAGAATAGCAAAGATAGATTTGCTGAATTTTCATTTAACCTGCAAAGCGTTTTATAAAAAAATTGTGGAGGGAGAGAGGGGGAAATAATTCTGTGCATAGGATAATCTTAGTTTTACTAACGCACAGAAGAATACAGATGTTTATATTTTGTGCAAATTGTATGTTGGCGTTCATTAAAAATGTGTTAGAATATAAGAGTTGGGAAGTCTTGCTGGAACTGTAAAGGGCTTTCCTGAGACCGCAACTAGAATCAGAGGGGAAATTATCGTAGCCTTTTAGGAATATTAAGGGGCAGAATGATTCCCCTAGCTGGAGAAATTATAACCAATGGGCACAGTTTTAAAACTAGTGGTCAGCCCTTTCGCAATGAGTTGACAAACCACGCCTTGACTCAGAGGGTAGCTAATTTGTGGAATTCTCTATTATCGATTAATATTAATAAAAATAATGCTTAGAATGATCAAGTCATAATTCCACAAATAACACAATGCTTCAATCTATGAGCTCTATACCAATACAATTTTATTGTTGTTATACTTTGTTACATTACCAAGTAATTTAAGCTTTGAAACAAGTAATTAATTAAATCCCCTAGCGAATCATTCCCTAGGTTTGTTCCTGGGATGATGGAGTTCAGCTATGAAGACTCGTTCAGTAATCTAGGCCTACATTCTCTTGAATAACAACAACAACAATTTACATTTATATAGCGCATTTCACGTCGGGAGGACGTCCCAAGGCGCTGAACAAGAGGCGTTTGACCCGAGCTGGGAGGGTAGTGTTTGGGAAGGGGTGAAACACGAAGGGGAGGTAAAAGAGTTCGGGGTGGAACAAAAGGTACGATCGAAGAAGAAAGTCTTCAAATCGGCCTTGAAAGAGGAAAGGGAAGAGGCGAAACGGAGGGATCGAGGGATGGCATTCCATAAGGTGGGAGCGGAGAAATTGAAGGCCCGGCCTCCGATGGTGGGGCGGGTCGGGCGGGGGGCTTGGAGCAGGCTAAGTCCTGTTGAACGGAGGGTCCGGATGGGCGTGCAGGGGCAGAGTAGATCGGTTAGGTAGGATGGGGCAAGGCCGTGTAAGGCCTTGTAGGTGAGGACGAGGTTCTTAAATTCGATCCTCTGGAGGATGGGGAGCCAGTGGAGACGGGCGAGGGTGGGGGTTATGTGGTCACGGAGGCGGGTGCGGGATAGTACACGGGCTGCAGAGTTTTGGATGGCCTGCAGCCTATGAATGGAGGAACTGGGGAGGCCGACTAGGAGAGAGTTTCCGTAATCCAGCCGTCAGGTGATGTACGTGTGCACGAGTGTTTCGGCAGCGCGGGGGGTAAGATAGTTGCGGAGCCTGGCAATGTTGCGCAGATGGAAATAGGCTGTGCCGGTCAAGGCGCGGATGTGGGGGAGGAAGGAAAGTTTTTGATCGAACGTGATGCCGAGGTTCCTGATTGGCTTTGTGAGGTGGAGAGTGCAGCCTTGGATGTTGAGGCTGGCAGCGCCCGATGTGCGGAGGCGCTGGCTTGAGCCAATCAGGAGGGCCTCGGTCTTATTCACGTTCAATTGCAAAAAGTTGTCCCTCGTCCACGGGTAGGTTTCCTTGTGGGAGGGAGGGGGGGTGGGTGAGGAGAGGATTTGTGGGTGCACAGAAGAGATGGGTGTGGAATGTGAGGAGGGGTGGAGAGTTGGGGAGGTTGCCTATGAGGGAGGGGGCAGTTACGATTGCCATAAGAGGGTGGTTTGTGGGGAGTGTGTGAATGTTGGGGCAGTTGGGTTGGGCTGCTCTGTGACTGCCAGCGCCTGAGGTCATGTTGGACCCGGCGGAGGATTCCCAGGCTGCAGCAGAGGGCAGGGTTCATGGTGCCCAGGAGAGAGAGAATGTGGGGGACGGTGGGAGAGTAGGATAGAGTGAGAGAAGCGGAGAGGAAGATGGGAGGAAAGACATTTAGTTTGGAGGGGAGGCTCGGGTCGGGGTAGAAATGCGTACACAGAGAACAGGAAGCAGTGATCTGTGGGATGGGATCAGCCCGCAAGCCTTGTGGTCATGGATAAGACAATTTCTGCAATTTCTGCCATTTTCTGCTGAACCACTTGCTCTATGTTTTGACGTTTTTTTTAATAAAAACCGTTTACGGGCAACATGTAACTGGGATGATGTAACAAGTGTCAGTGGGATGTACTGTTACTTACCCAGTGTCAGCTGCAGATCTGGTGAACAACAAAAAAAGTTACTATAGACAATTGAGCATACGAAGATGTGCCAATGCTGCTAATGTTTTACGGTGATGGATGAGTTACAAACTTTAACAACTTTATAAACTACAAACGTATAAGTCAACAATTCACTGACATTCAAAGATTGAAATTCACATCTTGGGTTTGTTATCGTTAATTTTCTGTTCGTGATTAATAAATATCAGACAGCGTCTCCAAGCGCTTCACAGAATATTCTGTAAAGTGAATCGATTTGACATTTGTGGGCGAAACTCAGCAGCAAATTGCACACAGCAGTGTTTTGCAAACAGTCGTGGATTGAAATGACCGATTTTTTTTCAAGGACTTATTGTCTGGCATTAGGAATCATAAAATCTTACAGCAGAAAAGGAGGCCATTCTGTCCATCGATTCTGTGCTGGCTCTATAAAAGGAGCAATTTAATTCCACTCCCCAGCTCTCTCCCCATAACCTCGCAAACGCATTCTACCTAAATAAATATAATCTACTTCTCTTTTAAAAGTTGTTAACGAATTGGCCTCCATCACCTTTTCAGCCAATACATTCCAGATTTGAACAACTCGCTGAGTGTAAACATTTCTCCTCTGTTCCCCTCTATTTTTCTTTGAAACTATTTTAAATCTGTGACCTCAACTACATTCTCCCTACTGATGATGTTATCCACAGACATAGGATTAACTTCCACATGTTTGTGGATGACACCCAACTTTACTTTTCCTTATCCAATTACAACTCCGAGTCCCCTGATGTTTCGTCACCTTGTCTGTCGGACATCATGGGCTGGATGAGGGAAAATTCCCTGCAGTTAAATGTAAACAGGACACAAGTCATACTCTTCGGCTCATATCGATGGCTTCTTACCCATAGATCCCACCTCCACAACCTACACGACCAATCCTTTAAACTTTCCGAATCCATGCACATCTTAGACATATGTGTGTGTGCTCGGCTATGATAGGGGCTGAGAGTGTGCTGTGCTGTGTTGTGGGCTGTGTATCTGCTAAGAGTGTGCTGGGCTATGTATCTACAGAGTGTGCTGCGCTTTGTTGATGTCTATGTGAGTGCTGGGGGCTGTGTGTGCTGTGCTATGGTGGGAGCTGTGTGTTCATGTTGAGAATTGAGAGATATTTACCTGGGTCCATGCTGTCTCTGATCTCTCTCTCAGGCAGATCAATCTCACACACTGACAGCTTAAAATCCAAGTTACTGCTCCTGTAATAACAGAAATTCACAATGTAAAGTGAGGCTGTACATTGCGTTTGGTTTCTATAATAAATGCTGGGATATTTAGTAAATAAGCATTCCATACCTTCTCTTCGGATCAACTTGTTCCTAATTAAATCAAACACAGAAACAGAGACATTACACTGTAATCTCAGACAGACAACAATACATTTCCATATCACACAGGTTACTACCATTAGTATTAACAATAATAATAATCCTTTTGTTTGACATAGTACTTTTCACATCTTCTCGACGACGTCTCAAAGCGCTTCACAGAATATACTGTAAACTAAATTGACTGTATATTTGTGGACGAAACGCAGCAACCAGTTGCACAGAGCAGCGTCCCCACAAACAGCCGTGGGTTGAAATGACCAATTTAAATTTTTTATGCGACTTTACTTGCTTATTACTGTCTGCAGATGTAACCGAATTCGGATATCAACAATAAAATGGTCATAGAGAATGACACACAGTGAGAACTACTTACAAACACATCTTACAAACACAAACATATGCTGGAATATTACGAATAATAAATCACTGACATGTCTAACAATCTCACTGCAATCGTGTGTAACTGTTACTGAACTCAAGTTTAATTTAATATATTTACCTGCAGAAAGGACAGCGTGTCTTTTCCCAACTGTTTCTGTAACTGTGAGATTTCTTGTGTAACAGAATCTAAATTGTCCTGAATCTGCCGCAGATTTGTCTCCATTTTCTGCAAAATCTCCTTCTCTCGCTGAGTGAGATCTCCCATCACCAGCTGCTCTCAGACAGTCAGGCTCTGGTGCATTTTAGCAAATTCGGACGTGACGTGGGTCTGCAGACTGCTCACCTGTTCCTGTAACATATCAAACATCACACTGTGTACACACAGTAAAGGTAGACACTGAGACATCATATTGTACACACACTGTAAAGGAGACTAGTAACACAGAAATCAGGCCCCATACAACTTACCTTAACTTGTGTAATTTTTTCTCTCTGTTTGACTTCAGCTTGTACAGCAGTTTCCTTCCTCTGTGTGAGAGAAGCTAAGGAGAATCTCACTTGATCCTGGAATAAACACATAGAACAAAAGGGTTTGACGTTGAGAATCTGAAGTGAAATAGAGTGAATCCCACTCTAGAGTGAATACACCATGAGGTATTCTTACCTTGTAGGTTTCAGCAGCTTCGTCAATCCCCCCCCCCCGGCTGTTTGTGGGGGAGGCTGCCGGGCACCATCGGCTGCCGCGTTTCACCCACAAAACACACAGTCACTTCACCGGACATTGAGTCCCGTGAGGAGATTCCAGGTGAGGAGAGGACGGGACAAAACGCCCGGAAAATGGCGGATTATTATCGCTGTTATTGTGGCACTTACTGCGTCTCTCTCTCTCTCTCTCTCTGTGTTTCTCTCAGTCGCTCTCCCACAAAACACACAGTCACTACACTGTGACCCTCCAACACAGTCACTACACTGTGACCCCCCTAAACACACAGTCACTACACTGTGACCGCCCCTAAACACAGTCACTACACTGTGACCCCCATAAACACACAGTCACTACACTGTGACCCTCCAACACAGTCACTACACTGTGACCCCCCTAAACACACAGTCGCTACACTGTGACTCTCCAACACAGTCACTACACTGTGACCCTCCAACACAGTCACTACACTGTGACCCCCCTAAACACAGTCACTACACTGTGACTCTCCAACACACTCACTACACTGTGACCCCCCTAAACACAGTCACTACACTGTGACACTCAAACACAGTCACTACACTGTGACCCTCACACGCAGTCACTACACTGTGACTCCCCTAAACACAGTCACTACACTGTGACCCCCCTAAACACACAGTCACTACACTGTGACCCCCCCCCTAAACACACAGTCACTACACTGTGACCCACTAAACACACAGTCACTACACTGTGACCCCCCTAAACACACAGTCACTACACTGTGACCCCCCTAAACACACAGTCACTACACTGTGACCCCCCTAAACACACAGTCACTACACTTGGCAGTGAGCGAGGGTTTCCGGTGCGCGTCACGTGACTGGCTTTGAGGCGCCAGACGCCAGCGTCACTAATGTCGTTGTTATTATATTATTATTCAATGTGAAGCCTCTGTGACCTCAGAGACTTTCGGCTGCAAAATTAAACAGCCGTTGGCTGCGCGCGCAGCTCCAACCGTCGCATCCCCCGAGTGCTGGCAGTTTGTCGCTTTTCACTGGTTACCTGGGAGACCGTGACGCGAAGGCTAATGCGTCATCAAACTGGGTCAAGTCACGTGCTGAATGTCCATAATGGCGGCGGTGGACACAGAGAAGAAGGTGAGAGTCTGTGTAGGCCTGAGATACAGGGAGAGACGGTCAGGGGGGGAGAGAGAGAGAGAGTCTGTGTGTGTCCCTGTAGGAGGGCCTGGTGTGTGTGTGTGTGTGGCTGTTGTGTGTGTGTGGCTGCTGTGTGTCTGTGTGGCTGCTGTGTGTGTGTGTGTGGCTGCTGTGTGTGTGGCTGCTGTGTGTGTGTGTGTGGCTGCTGTGTGTGTGTGTGGCTGCTGTGTGTGTGTGTGTGGCTGCTGTGTGTGTGTGTGGCTGCTGTGTGTGTGTGTGTGGCTGCTGTGTGTGTGTGTGTGTGTGGCTGCTGTGTGTGTGTGTGTGTGGCTGCTGTGTGTGTGTGTGTGTGTGGCTGCTGTGTGTGTGTGGCTGCTGTGTGTGTGTGTGTGTGTGTGGCTGCTGTGTGTGTGTGTGTGTGTGGCTGCTGTGTGTGTGTGTGGCTGCTGTGTGTGTGTGTGTGTGTGTGGCTGCTGTGTGTGTGTGTGTGTGTGGCTGCTGTGTGTGTCTGTGGCTGCTGTGTGTGTGGGTCTGTGGCTGCTGTGTGTGTGTGTGGCTGCTGTGTGTGTGTGTGTGTGTGGCTGCTGTGTGTGTGTGTGTGGCTGCTGTGTGTGTGGCTGCTGTGTGTGTGTGGCTGTTGTGTGTGTGTGTGGCTGCTGTGTGTGTGTGGGTCTGTGGCTGCTGTGTGTGTGTGTGTGTGTGTGTGTGTGTGGCTGCTGTGTGTGTGTGGGTCTGTGGCTGCTGTGTGTGTGTGTGGCTGCTGTGTGTGTGTGGCTGCTGTGTGTGTCTGTGGCTGCTGTGTGTGTCTGTGGCTGCTGTGTGTGTGTGGCTGCTGTGTGTGTGTGGCTGCTGTGTGTGTGGCTGCTGTGTGTGTGTGTGGCTGCTGTGAGTATGTGTGGCTGCTGTGTGTGTGTGTCTGTCTGTGGCTGCTGTGTGTGTGTGTAGAGGATTGTAGTGTGGGGGGGGGGCTGCTGTGTGTGTGGCTGCTGTGTGTGTGTGTGTCTGTGGCTGGTGTGTGTGTGTGTGGCTGCTGTGTGTGTGTGTGTGTGTGGCTGCTGTGTGTCTGTGGCTGCTGTGTGTGTGTGTGGCTGCTGTGGGTATGTGTGGCTGCTGTGTGTGTGTGTGTGGCTGCTGTGTGTGTCCCCTTGTCTCCTTGTAGGGGGTTCTAGTGTGTGTGTGTCTGTGGCTGCTGTGTGTGTGTGTGTGTGTAGAGGATTGTAGTGGGGGGGGGGGGGGCTGCTGTGTATCTGTGCATCTGTCGGTGTGTGTGTGTAGGCTGCTGTGTGTGTGTGAGTCTGTGTGTTGGGATGTCCTCCCGACGTGAAAGGCGCTTTATAAGTTTAAATTGTTGTTGTTGTTGTGTGTGAGGGTGTGTGTAGCTGTGGCTGCGTCTCTCTGTGAGTGTGTGTGTATGATGGTGAGTTTGCTTGTAGTCTCCCTGATCCCCCCCCCACCCCCCACCCCCCCCCTTGACTCCAGCAGCCTGGTGTGTGGCTGCTGTCTGTGTCTATGTGTGTGTGTCCCTGACAGCCTTGTCTCCCTCTAGGTGGTTCTGATGTGAGGATGAGTATGGTTGCTGTGTGTGTCTCCCTCACTCTCCCTCCTGGTGTGACAATGAGTGAATCTGTGTGTGTCCCCGACCCCCCCACCCCCCCTCTTGTCCACCTGTTGGACAGCCTGGTGTGAGGGTGAGTGTGTTTATGTGTCTGTGTCTCTGTGTGTGTGTCTATGTATGTGTCGCTGACCCCCCATGCTTTCCTCTACAGGTGTGAGGGTCAGTGTGGCTGCTGTGTATGTGTGTGTCTGTGAGAGTGTATGTTGTCTTCCTGACCCCCCCCCCCCACCCCCCCATCCCCTTGTCTCCCTATCAGACGGCTGGTTTGAGGGTGAATGTGTCTGTTTGTGTGTCTTTGTCTCTGTGCGTGTCTCCCTGACCCCCCATTGTCTCCCTGACCCCCCATTGTCTCCCTGACCCCCCATTGTCTCCCTGACCCCCATTGTCTCCCTGACCCCCCATTGTCTCCCTGACCCCTCATTGTCTCCCTGACCCCCCATTGTCTCCCTGACCCCCCATTGTCTCCCTGACCCCCCATTGTCTCCCTGACCCCCCATTGTCTCCCTGACCCCCCATTGTCTCCCTGACCCCCCATTGTCTCCCTGTAGGGGCTGCATTTGACCATATGTTTGGCTGGTAACACATCAGGTGTAAGTTTGTGCTGCTGACACAAGGCAGCAGAGAATGTCTGAGGAAACCCAAGCCAGCAACATGGAGTGTGTGATTACCCCAGGGAAAGGTAACCACTCAATGTATCTGTACCTCACTGTATTTACTTATTGTTTAAATGTTCAGTCTAGGTTTATTTATAACTTGACCATGTATTACTTACATTTTGCCTACAATTATACAGTCAATTTACCTTGCAATATGTTGTGTAAAGCACTTCGACATGTCGTTGTGATGTGAAAAGCGTTATATCAAATGCAAGTATTATATATATTATTATTTGATATTTCACTTTTGACGTCTTCTCGATGTCTCACAACACTCCACAGAATATACTGTAAAGCAAATTGGCTGTATATTTGTGGACAAAATTCAGCAGCAAATCATGCCTAGCAGTGTCCCATAAACAGCAGTTGAATGAAATAATCAATTTATTATTGTTTTTTATATGACAATTATTGTAAGTAAGACTTCAAAGGAAGTAAGTAGACCTTTGTATGTGGCAGGACAGCTAGACAACATATTTTCAAAGAGAATTAGATCTTAATTTAGGGAGAACAGGTCTGCTAGGTTATGGGGAGAGTGTGGGGCAGTGGGATTTTGTTGCTCTTTTCAAAGGGCCGGCACAGACTAGATGAGCCGAATGGCTTCCTTTTGTGCCATAAAATTCTATGATTCTATGATAAGGCTGTTCAGAAAGCATACGAGATACTAGGCTTTATAAATAGTGGCATTGAGTACAATGGTCAGGAAGCTTAAATTAACCTGCATAAAACATGGTTTAGGCCTCAACTAGAGTACTGTGTTTTGATTCTGGGCACCATACTTTAGGAAGGACGTTAAGGCCTTGAAAAGGGAGCAGAGGAAATCCACCGGGATGTTAGCAGGATTGAGGGACTTTAGTTATGAGAAATGTCTAGAAAGTCTAGGATTTTTCCCATCGGATCAGAGAAGGTTACGAGGAGACCTGATAGACCTCATGCAGCGAGTTGTTAGAATCTGGAATGATTTAAACTGCTTTGCAGAATATACCGAACAGTGAATTGACTATATTTTACCGTCGAATCATGGCAGCCAACAATAACAACAACCACATTTTTTGGGGGAAGTATTATTTGTTTAGAAAATCTATCAACCGGGTTCATATTTACTGCTCTGCAAACAGAGGCCTGTGGGGTGAGGAAACTTGTCTCAGGATTTTTCACTCCTGGGAATCAATCCCAGGTTCTCTTGTGCAAGGCACTGACCAATTTTATTAGGAACAACTTGATTTACTTTCCACAAATTCTATAATCTCTCAGCCAAAAGTTGTTAGTGCTTTCTACTCTCTGTGTGCATCTCGTTTTCTAATTCTGCTTTTTTTTAAATCAATTTAATCTATAGAGCTCAGAATTGCAAAGAGTTTGAGCTGCAAACAGAATCAGTTGATGGGAGGAGAGGCTGGGAGCAACAGATACAATTTGAGAAAGAGGGAGAGAAGAAATAACACTGACGACAAGGATCTTCGTGACGATGATTACCTATGTAAGTGATAAATCAATTAGAGTTTCCAAACATAAAATGGTCCAGTACAGCAACGATGCTTTCGCACAGACCACAAGCTTTTAAGGTGAAGTTCCTCTGGCTCTTCAGACAGATGGTAAGAATGCAACTGTTGGAATGAGTAGCAACTTATCAAGGCCTCAAGACATCCTGGAGAACTTTGCAGGATTTTATTGTGAAGTGTTGCAGATTCCACAGCAATGACCCCCAACATCCATGAGGTGACAGATTAAATTTATCTTGGATATTAAAAGCCAGGACACTGCGGTGAAACCGAGAAAGAGAAAATTGCCCCCCCCCCCCCCCCCCCTTTGGAATCATTCCATCATAATGCTAATGTCTACCTGAACAAAATGGCTGGAGAACTGGGTTACATTCCCCACATTAATGTTAATTTGTACCAGCGTCCTGGCCAGGTATCCTCTTCAGTAATTATTCACTCACCTCCTGGCTGTTTGTGAGAAGTTGCTGATTGTCAAATACTGACACTGACAAAACCTGACCTGCATGAAGGGGGCGCTTTATAAATGCAATGCAACACTGACCCACATTTTACAGTGGGTAGAGCAAAGCATTGACTTGGGCAGGTATTGTATAAATGCAAGAATAGATTGATCGCACACCAATTGCCAAACAATGCACTCGCATGTATGTCACTTATACAAATATTTCCTGGTTTCCATCAGCAGCAGAAAAGGGCATCTCTCAGACAGGATCTCCACAGGATCGCCAGCCATCGATCTCAGGAGAGAGACTGTATGATTGTTCCCAATGTGGGAAGAGCTGCACACATTCAGCAACACTGCACCAGCGATCACATATAGGGGAGAAACAATATAAATGTGCTGAATGTGGTAAGCGATTGACAAGTTCGAAAAGTCTCAAGGTTCACTATCGAATACACACAGGAGAGAGACCGTACAAATGTGCTGAATGTGGAAAGAGTTTCAAAACATCAAGCGACATAAAAGTACACTATCGATCACACACAGGAGAGCGACCATACAAATGTGCTGAATGTGGAAAGAGTTTTAAAACAGCTGGATATATGAAAATACACCATCGATCACATACAGGAGAGAGACCATACAAATGTGCTGAATGTGGAAAGAGTTTCAAAACATCAGGAGTGCTCCAGAAACACCATCGGTCACACACGGGAGAGAGACCACATAAATGTGCTGAATGTGGAAAGAGTTTCAAAACATCAGGAGAGCTGAAAAATCACCAGCGATCACACACGGGAGAGAGACCATATAAATGTGCTGAATGTGGAAAGTGTTTCAAGACATCAGGCAACATAAAAGTACACTATCGAGCACACACAGGAGAGAGACCATACAAATGTGCTGAATGTGGAAAGAGTTTCAAAACATCAGGAGTACTCCAGAAACACCATCGGTCACACACGGGAGAGAGACCATATAAATGTGCTGAATGTGGGAAGAGTTTCAAAATATCAGGAGAGCTCAAAAAACACCAGCAATCACACACGGGAGAGAGACCATATAAATGTGCTGAATGTGGAGTGAGATTCACAAGGAAACAGCACCTCCAACGTCACCAGGAAATGCACACACACGACAAGGTATAAATGGGCGGATAGTGGGAAGACTTTTGCAGGGGCTGGTCAGCAGAAAAATCACAAACGCTCGGAGACGCTGTTACTACTTTAGAGCTTTCCATTTCAAACCACATCAGATGCTGCTTTGAGAAGTGATTATGATAATAGTTTGATGGATATGATACAGTGATCCACTTGATCTAATACCATTGACTCGCAGTCTATTGTCATGGAAAATCTTCCTGACGTTAAATGTGCCAACCAAATGTATTTGTGTGGTTTTTGTAATGTTACCATAACTAATTTTATAGCCATTGACATGCAATACATTGCCATTTTCATTAGATTCCTCATGTGAGCCAATCCCCAACCTCCTGTCTCCTCCTCACCAGCCAATCCCCAGCCTCCTCTATCCTCCTCACCAGCCAATCCCAAGCCTCCTTTCTTCTCCTCACCAGCCAATCACCAGCCTCCTGTCT
This sequence comes from Hydrolagus colliei, assembly GCA_035084275.1. Taxonomy (NCBI): domain Eukaryota; kingdom Metazoa; phylum Chordata; class Chondrichthyes; order Chimaeriformes; family Chimaeridae; genus Hydrolagus; species Hydrolagus colliei. The sequence continues at coordinate 6,839 of JAYJKW010000125.1, read as the reverse complement.
CCTCCTCACCAGCCAATCCCCAGCCTCCTGTCTCCTCCTCACCAACCAATCACCAGCCTCGTCTCTCCTCCTCACTGGCCAATCCCCAGCCTCCTGTCCTTTCTCCTCCTCAGCAGCCAATCCGCAGCCTCCTTTCTCCTCACCCGCCAATCCCCAGCCTCCTCTCTCCCAGCGTCCCGGCTGGTGACCCTCCCATCTGGGACGGCATCTCCTCTCCTGCCCAGAGCCGGCTGGGGCCGCCTCCCCCTCCCCTCCCCCAGCCCAGACCCCAGGCCTCAGGCCTAACACCGGCCACATCCCCCCGAGCTCAGAGCCCTGGACAATGGCCAAGGTCAACCCGGGGAGAGAGGAGCTGAGAGAGTGAGTGTCTCTGTGTGTGTATCTCTGTGTCTGTGTGTGAGTGAGTGTGTCTGTGTGTGTGAGAGTGTGTGTCCCTGTGACTGTGTGTGTCTGTGTCTCTGTGTGAGTGTGTCTGTGTGTGAGTGTGTGTCCCTGTGACTGTGTGTGTCTGTGTCTCTGTGTGTGAGTGTGTGTTTGTCTGAGTGTGCGAGTGTCTCTGTGACTGTGAGTGAGTGTGTTTGTCTCTGTGCGTGAGTGTGTGTGTGAGTGTCTCTGTGACTGTGTGTGTGTGTATGTGTGTGTGTCTCTGTGTGTGTGTGTGTCTCTGTGACTGTGTGAGTGTGTTTGTCTCTGTGTGTGTCTCTGTGTGTGAGTGTGTGTGAGAGTATCTCTGTGACTGTGTGAATGTGTTTGTCTCTGTGTGTGAGTGTGTGTGAGTGTCTCTGTGACTGTGTATGTTTGTCTCTGTGTGTGAGTGTCTATGTGACTGTGTGTGTCTGTGTGTCAGAGTGTGTTTGTCTCTGTGTGTGAGTGTCTCTGTGACTGTGTGAGTGTGTGTGTCTCTGTGTGTGAAAGTGTGTGTGAGCGTCTATGTGACTGTGTGTGTCTCTGAGTGTGTGTGTGAGCGTCTCTGTGACTGAGTGTGTGTGTGTCTCTCTCTCTGTGTGAGTGTCTCGATGACTGCGTGTATGTATCTGTGTGTGTGAGTGTCTCTATGTGTGCGTGTGTGTGTCTGTGTGTTTGTGTCTGTGTGTCTGAGAGTGCGTGTGAGTGTCTCTGTCTGTGTGTGAGTGCGTGTGAATGTCTCTGTGTGAGTGTGTGAGAGAGACTGTGTGTGCGAGTGTGTGTATGTGTCCATGTAAGAGTGTGTGTGTGTGTTTGTGTCTCCTGTGACTGGTTGTGTGTGAGTATGTGTGTATGTGTCTCTGTGTGTGTATGAGTGTGAGTACGTGTCTGTGTGTGTCTCTGTCTCTGTATAAGTGTGTGTATGTTTCTGTGTGTGTCTCTCTGACTGTGTGAGAATGTCTCTGACTGTATGAGAGTGTGTGTGACTATGTGTGTGTCTCTCTCTGACTGTGTGAGAGTGACTGCCTGTGTAGCCCTCCAAGGTCAAACGTGAGAGAGAGAGAGGAGGACAAGAGTTGGTGAGGGGGGTGACTGTGTATCTGTGTGTCAGGGTGACTGTCTGTGTTTCTGTTGTGATAGCAGCAACAACAACAACAACTTCGATTTATATCTCGCCCTCCACGCTGGACAGCGTCTCAGAACGCTTCACAATAATGGATCCCAGGTCCGAGCCAGGGGCAGGGGTAGAAAGGTGACCAAAGGCGCGATCGAAAACAAAGGTAGATAACATATTACTTTGATAAGAGGTAAGGAATATGATTATTAAAACAATCCTGTGGGTAGCTATACTCCCAAATTAGCAGCTAATGCAAGAATTTCAGTTTCGCCCGCACATATACATTCAGTTTTCCTGCTCTCCTTCCCCACTTACCCTCCTCTTTTCCCCCTCTACCCTAACCCCACTTCCACTTCCTTGACCGCACCGCTTATTTCCACCTGCGCAACATTGCCATGCTCCGCAACTATCTTACCCCCGCGCTGCCGAAACACTCGTGCACACGTACATCACCTCGAGGCTGAACTATGGAAACTCTATCCTCGTCGCCCTCCCAGCTCCTCCATTCACAGGCTGCAGGCCATCCAAAACTCTGCAGCCCGTGTACTATCCTGCACCCACCTCCGTGACCACATAACCCCCACCCTCGCCCGTCTCCACTGGCTCCCCATCCTCCAGAGGATCGAGTTCAAGATCCTCGTCCTCATCTTCAAGGCCTTACACGGCCTTGCCCCGCCCTATTTAACCACTCTACTTTCCCCCTACAAGCCCACCCGGACCCTCCGTTCAGCAGGACTTGGCTGCTCCAAGCCCCCCGCCCGAACCGCCCCACCATCGGAGGCCGGGCCTTCAGTTTCTCCGCTCCCACCCTATGGAATACCATCCCCAATCCCTCCGTCTCATTTCTTCCCTTTCGTCTTTCAAGGCCGGTTTGAAGACTTTCCTTTTCGACCGTGCCTTTTGTTCAACACCGAATTTTTCGACCTCCCCTTCGTGTTCACCCCTTCCCAAACACTCCCTCTCAGCTCGGGTCACACGCCTCCTGTGCAGCGCCTTGGGACCTCCTCCCGACGTGAAAGGCGCTCTATATGTGTAATTTGTTGTTGTTATTGTTGTCTCTCTCTCTCCCCTTCTGTCTCTCTCACTCTGTGTCTCTCACTCTGTTTCTCTCTCTCGTTGTCTCATATCTCTGTGTCTCTTTCTGTGTGCGTGCGTCTGTGTCTCTGTGTGTCTGACTCTCTGTGTGTCTCTCTCCCTGTGAAGGTGGGTTTCCCCTCTGTGTCGGGCTGTGGGGGTTGAGACGAAGGGGACGGTGAGATGGGTTAGAGGGAATCGAGACCCTCAAAGCGCAGGCACCAAATACAGAGTCCTGAGCAGCGCTGGATCCTACACTTTGGTTGAAATGGAGACAATTACAGGTGAGAGACAGGGGGACACAGATACACACACACAGACACACACTGTGACAGAGAGAGACACACTCAGGTACAGGGAGGGAGAGGGAGGGAGACACACGCGGACACAGAGAGATGGAGACACACATACAGACACAGAGAGACAGAGACAAACAGAGAGAGGGACACACAAAGGAGACAGGGAGACACACAAATAGACAGAGAGAGACACACTTACACACACACATAGGCAGAGAGAGACACACACATAGACACAGAGAGACACACACATAGACAGAGAGAGAGACACATACACAGAGAGAGGGACACACAAACAGAGACAGAGAGGGAGACACACACATAGACAGAGAGAGACACACACACAGACAGAGAGACACACACATAGACAGAGAGACACACGCATAAACAGAGAGAGAGACACACACACAGAGACATAGAGAAAGGGACACATACACAGAGACAGAGGCACATACACAGAGATATAGAGAGAGACAACTCACGCACACACACATACACGCACAGAGGGAGACACAGAGAGAGAGAGAGAGAGATAGAGAGAGACACACCCCACCCCCTGAAAACACTCACCTCCGCACAAACACAGCCCCCCACACACACCCTCCCTCACACACACCCTCCCTCACACACACCCTCCCTCACACACACACACCTTCCCTCACACAGACACACACCTTCCTCACACACTCCCTCCCTCGCACACACCCTCCCTCACACACACCTTCCCTCACACACTCCCTCCCTCGCACGCACCCTCCCTCACACACACCCTCCGTCACACACGCCCTCCCTCACACACGCCCCTCCTCACACACGCCCTCCCTCACACACGCCCTCCCTCACACACGCCCTCCCTCACACACGCCCTCACTCACACGGACCCTCCCTCACACACACTCTCCCTCACACACCTCCTCCCTCACACCCCCCCTCCGTCACACCTCCCTCACACCCACGTACTCACACATACCCTCCCCACACACACCCTCCCTCACACATGCTCCCTCACACACCCCCCTCCCTCACACACTCCCTCCGTCAGACACCCCCACCCTCACACACCCCCTCCGTCACACCATCCCTCCCTCACCCCCCCTCCATCACACAGCCTCCCTCACACACACCCTCCCTCACACACACCCTCCCTCACACACACACTCCCCTCCACACACCCTCCCTCACACACACACCCTCCCGTACACACATCCACCCACACACATACCCTCCCTCACACATCCCCTACCTCGTGCTTCCCCTCCCTCACGCACACCCTCCCCCATACACACCCTCCCCCACACACCTCTCCCCCACACACCCCCTCCCTCACACACCCCCTCCCTCACACACCCCCTTCCTCACACACCCCCTCCCTCACACACACCCTCCCTCACACACCCCCTCCCTCACACACACCCTCCCTCACACCTCCTCCACTCACACCCCCTTCCTCACACATACCCTCCACCACACACACCCTCTCTCACACATGCTCCCTCACACACACCCCTCCCTCACACACACCCTCCTCACACACCCTCCTCACACACCCCGTCCCTGACACATAACCACTCGCTCCCTCAAGCACACACCATCCCGCCCTCACACACACAACCTCGATCAAGCATCCCCTCCCTTTCACACCCCCTCCCTCACGGATCCCTCCCTCACGCACCCACTGCACACGCACCCCTTCCCTCACGCACCCCTTCTGTCACAATTCCTCCCTCACACACCCTTCCTCACACATATACTCTCCCACACACAGCCTCCCTCACACACACCCTCCCTCACACACCACCCTCCCTCACACACCACCCTCACTCACACCCCCCCCCCCTCACACACACCCCTCCCTCACACACCACCCTCCCTCACACACACCCTCCCTCACACATTCACTCCCTCACACCCCACCTCCCTCACACCCCCGCTCCCTCACCCCCCGCTCCCTCACCCCCCCCGCTCCCTCACCCCCCCGCTCCCTCACCCCCCCCCCTCCCTCACACCCCCCCCTCCCTCACACACACATTCCTCCCTCACACACGCCCCTCCCTCACACACTCCCTCCCTCACACACCCGTCATTCACACAACCCCTGCCTCACACCCTCTCCCTCACACACCCCCTCCCTCCACCCCTGCCTCAAACACACCCCCTGCCTCAAACACACCCCCTCCTCACACACACATACACTCCCTCACACACCCCCTCCCTCACACACCCCCTCCCTCACACACACCCTCCCTCACACACCCCCTCCCTCACACACCCCCTCCCTCACACACCCCCTCCCTCACACACACCCTCCCTCACACACACCCCCTCCCTCACACACACCCCCTCCCTCACACACCCCCTCCCTCACACACCCCCTCCTCACACACACCCTCCCTCACACACACCCTCCCTCACACACACCTCCCTCACACACACCCTCCCTCACACACACCCTCCCTCACACACCCTCCTCACACACCCTCCTCACACACCCTCCTCACACACCCCTCCCTCACACACACATTCCCTCCTCACACAGCCCCTCCCTCACACACACACACACCCACCCTCACACACACACCCCCTCCCTCACACCCCCCCCTCCCTCACACAGCCCCTCCCTCACACACCACCTCCCTCACACAGCCCCTCCCTCACACAGCCCCTCCTCACACACCACCTCCCTCACACACCCCCTCCCTCACACAGCCCCTCCCTCACACACACCCCCTCGTCACACCCCCCGTCTCGAGCCACGGCCAACGGTCAACACACAGGTGACTTCATGACGCTATACACTGGGAGCCTGTATGGGTGGGGGGGGGGGGGGGGTGAGGCGACTGTCTCCCTGTTAACCAGTGATTGACAGGAGAGCGGGATCCGCCCACTGTCAGGAGAGCGGGATCCGCCCACTGTCCCTGTTAGCCAGTGATTGACAGGAGAGGGAGACTGACATCCCAATGTCTCCCTCGTAACCAGTGATTGACAGCAGAGTGACAGTGACACGCCCACTGTCTCCATCACTGTGTGGAGGGTGGGCATTGATGGGTTACTGATGTTCTTATTATTGTGTTCGTATTATTGTTGTTATAATAATAAATTGGTCATTTTAACCCATGATTGTTGTGTCATTACTGTGCGCAATCGGCTGCCGCGTTTGGCCCACAAATACAGTCAATTCTGTTTACAGTATATTCTGTGAAGAGCTTTGAGACGTCTAGAAGATGTGAACAGCACTATATCAAATGCAATGTTTATCATAATATTATATCTTACATTATTATTATTAACGTTTGCTGTATCAGTGTGAGCATTACATTATTATTGCTGTTATTATTAGTATTATTATCACACATCCACACACAGCCCCTCAGACCGCACAAAAGGAGGCCATTTGGCTCATCGAGTCTGTGCTGCATCTTTGAAAAGACAAAATCAATCCCACTCCCAGCTCCCTATCTCTCTCCCCACAACCTCCCCAAATATACATCTACCTCTCTTTTAAAAGTTGTCATTGAATCGCCCTCCACCACCACTTCAGGCAATGCATTCCAGATTCGAACAACTCGCTGAATGAAAAAAAAGTCTCCTGACCTGCCCTCTGCTTCTTTTACAAACTATTTCAAATCTGTGTCCTCAGGTCACTGACACACCCACAATTTCAAACATTTTTTTCCCTGATTACCCTATCGAATCCCCTCATGATCTTGAAAACCTCTTACTGGGTCTCCTTGCAACCTTATCTGCTACAATGAGAATAAACCCAGCCTCTCTAACCTTTCTTCATGACTGAAGTCCCTCCTTCCTGGTACCATCCTGGAAATCTCCTCTGCAGCCTTTCCAATGCTTAACATCTTTCCTATGTCTCAGCACTAATTATAATAAAATAATGATAATGATAAAAAATTCTAACTATACAAAAATTCTAATTATATTAATTAATTATA